>VYXF01008194.1:0-18520 GCA_013397295.1 Polioptila caerulea
AGAATAACACACCTCTGGTTACACTTTGCATTGCCGTGACACTTCATTATGGGTATTAAGTATTTGCTGACTGGGCAGGTACAATATTGTGAGAAACTACCTAAATTTATCTAAAAAGTATTGGTGCTTAGGGAAAGGCTCATGCTGATGCAGAAACACTGGGTTTCACCTTTTTGTTTTGCACAATTTACCTGCTGTCTACACTTCCAGTGATATTCATAAAGCAGAGCTGGGCACTGTAGGCAGCAGTAGGTAGAGAAGTGAGGTCAGGCATGAGAGGTGGACGTGAGGTGCACACCATGGTTCACAGGTAGCTGCTGATGCAGTTTATACATTGTGCTGCTCCATGCTGCCTGAAGGTCTCAGTGACTAGTTCTTTCTTCTTCAATTTTGACTTTCTTACTCTTTCCCTGTCTGCCTTTCCTTGCTTTGTTTCCTTTTCCCTGATTTCTTTTATTTTAGTCTTCTTTAGACAGTTGTAGTCTCTCTGCTTCCCCCCCCATCCCATTTTGTGCAGTGATTTTGTTATAATCTCAATCCTTTCCTCCCCTTGAGGACATTGCTTAGTCACTTAGTTCTGCATATAAACTGCCTTTAATCTTTCTCTGTTATGGCTTCCCATTGTAATTCCTTCTCCTGTTTTTTTCATATGCCTCTCCCAGTTTCCCCATCGCATTCAAAAAATTCTCCCCCTCCGCTGACTCATAGTCTTCACTTTGACACAACTGTTTCCACTTCTGGAGATCACTGTGGCTACTTGAATTCAGGATAGTCCCACAGTGATTTGATTGTAGCACAGCATCATATATTTGTTTATTCCACTTCTGACTCCTCTCTAGGGAAAACTTTATGACTCATAACTTAATTGCTTTGCTGTCTGATTTGGTTCACTTGGTTCCCAACCACTTACCAGACACAGCTACCTTTTCATTACTGGTTTTGACACCTTTCATTTTTTACGCACAATGTTTGCCCAAAAGAGCAACAACAGGTCTTTTAGTAATAGATTGAATTGATCAAAAATTACTCTGTTTTCAAGACTGGCATTATTTCCCTGAGAGGTTTTTACAGCAGAGAGAAATGCCTACCTAATACCTAGTGACCTCAGCTATTTAACTGAAACAAAGTGTCATGGGATTTAATCACAAGCTTCAATCACCATGTGCTTATCACACTCCTAGCAAACACCAGCTGATGCTTCCTCCTTCCCCCAAAGAATATAGTCTTCCTTGAAATGCTCATTAGAATGTTCTGGGTTTTTTTAGCCCAACAAGAGAAACAGCATAATCTTGGCAGAGCTTTTTTTTATATTTGAAAGACTAAATCCACCTTTAAGTGAAAACTAAGCCTGTGAGATCAGATTGACCTTAGTAAGCAAGAGACAGAGAATTAATTATAAGATCAAGTGAACTTTTGAGAAGACATTTAGGACAGTTATGACAACTCTGAAGGAATGAGGAAGATGAGTACGACTGGAAGTATTTCAAAGGGAAAGGGTATCAAATAAACCAACAGGACAGATAACACTGACAGAAAAGTGGCTGGATGATGGGAACTAGGAGACCTCTTGGAGACTTTCAACCTTCAATATCTCCAGTTGCAATTCATCAGCAGACCCTACTACATTTTGTCTCCTCTCACTTCAGTTTCCTAAGGAGTCAAGTGTCTTCAGGGGCTGGGTCATTGCAGAGGCAGTGTAAACTATTGCCTGAGTAATGTTCAGCTGGTAAATTAATGTTCCAGTTAATTTGAAAAACTGATTTGGTAACTGAGATAACTCAGGGCTTTGATAGTGAAATAATTTTTGTGAAATTACCTTTTTTTTTTCTTGTGAGAGGGAAGAAGCCCTATGGCAGAGTTTCTCTGGCAAAAGTGAAACTTCTCAGCGTTTTCCTCTGAATAGGGAGTGGTCTCTGTGGTGTCCAGTGGTGAAGTATATCTCAGTTCCCCAACCTTCCTCATAACCTGTGCGGCCCACAAAGGTGCTTGGTGCAAGGAGGAAAACAGAATCACCCCTCTTTTTGCCTAGTTCTCACTATCTTTCCTTGCTGTGCCTTGAGGGCCTTCATTTGGGGAAGCTGTATTTTTTGTGGTGAATCTGAGCATACAACTGGGGATTTTCTTGTACCAATGCAGTGGAGAGCTGTAATACAGTCCGTGTATTAAGGTGTCATGGTTCAGTCCCAGTCAGCAGCCAAGTCCCACACAGCTGCTTGTTCACTCCCCCACCAGTGGGATCGGAAAGAGAATTGGAAGGGTAAAAGCCAGAAAACNTGGTGAAGTATATCTCAGTTCCCCAACCTTCCTCATAACCTGTGCGGCCCACAAAGGTGCTTGGTGCAAGGAGGAAAACAGAATCACCCCTCTTTTTGCCTAGTTCTCACTATCTTTCCTTGCTGTGCCTTGAGGGCCTTCATTTGGGGAAGCTGTATTTTTTGTGGTGAATCTGAGCATACAACTGGGGATTTTCTTGTACCAATGCAGTGGAGAGCTGTAATACAGTCCGTGTATTAAGGTGTCATGGTTCAGTCCCAGTCAGCAGCCATGTCCCACACAGTTGCTTGTTCACTCCCCCACCCGTGGGATCAGAAAGAAAATTGGAAGGGTAAAAGCCAGAAAACTCACTGGCTGAGATAAAGACATTTTAGTAGGGAAAGCAAAAGCCATGCACACGAACAAAGCAAAACAAGGAATTCTATCACCACTTCCTGTGGGCAGGCAGGTGTTTGGCCATCTCCAAGAGAGCAGGGCCCCATCACGTGCAATGGCTGCTTGGGAAGACAAACACCATCACTCCAAACATCCCCCCTTTTGTCCTTCTTCCTCCCACTTCCCCCCACTAGTGAGTGTGATGACATGTGGTCTGGAATATCCCTTTGGTCTGTTTGGGTCACCTGTCCCGGATGTGTCTCTTGCCTCTTTTCTATACACACCCAGTCTAATCCTCAGTATGGCACTACAAAAAGCAGAAAGGTCCTTGGTTCTGTGTGAGCCCTGCTCAGCAACAGCAAAAACATCTTTATATTATCAGTCCTTCGTTCAGCACAAATCCAAAACATAGCCCTATACCAACCACTGTGAAGCACATTACTCCAGCCAAAAGTGGCACAAATGGAAATACCAAGCCTGGTGTAAAGGGAGTACAATGCTGTTTTGTTCTTTATCCATGGGAATTGCTGAGTAGTTTGGTAGTTGCTGCAGGCATGACTATTTCCGAGCATCTTTAGGCACCTCATCTCTTGGAAGATTTACCAGTTTCACTGACAGATTTGCTAATTGAAAGGAAAATTTAACCTCATTACTTCCTGACTTTAACATCATAACTTCATTGCTGGGTCCAGTGATCTCTAAATAATTAGAGATGAAAATAACAATGGTGCACATTTGTTTATAACTGGGAATTAACTGGACAACACCTGCTCCTGACCTGTGCACTCTGCCATGTAGCTATGGCAGCAGGACAGAGTTAAATGGTCTCCTTTATTTCAGAACAAGCTAATCAACAAGACTACAATCCAAACAGACTTTGTAATTACATATTATTTACAAATGCCAGCTGAATAATATTCAGATTAATTCACATCACTGCCTTTCCAGTACTTCCAGTGCTTTCTGTTCATCTGCAGAGGCAGTGGTACCAAGCCCACAGGTTTCTGCATCTCTTTTTTGGAAATGTTTCAGATGCAATTCAGGAATGCAAGAGCAATCTTCAGATGAATTAAAATGTTAGGACTCTGTTGCAATGAAAAACATGGCACCAACAGTGTTATTTGGAAAGAATGGTTCATGGCCAAAAAATGGCCAACTGGGATCCTAATGGAATTTTTACACATAAAGAAATTGTATATAATTTTGAAAGCTTTATACTTCCTAAAGTTTCATCTCTCCATTGAAAATAGAAATTTGCATATCATTTTCAATCTGAAAACAATATGAGCAAAAGGGGGAAGGAGGAATCTAGAAAAAATAACATGTTGTTCCCCTGATGCATCTAGAGCAATTTCTCAACTTTGGAAGGCCTCCATAAGACATGTTCTCTCAGATCTGTTCTCTGAATGAAACCTTTGACGTTCATTAATCACCACCTCTACCATTGCTTGATGAATGGCTCCAGCTGTGCCACTGTTCTGGACTGGGTGTGACGCTTGCATCTCTCTTGAGTTGCTTTCTTGCAGTTTGCACCTGTATGTAGGCAGTTTGGTTGCAAATTAAATTAGAAATAGTAATGTGAAGCTGTAGAGGAGGAACCTGTAATAACCACGTGGTTCTTTCCAAATATGTATTCAGTCATCTTAGTTATCCTTTGTCCTTGAAAGTGGTACTAATATCCAGATTAACTACATATGGATATATTCTCTCCTTCTGTTCTCTCTAATACTTTTTGTTTAATTAAATGGATTCTTTTAAAATTTTCCTGATGCACATGATAATTGTTTTCCTACTTGACAGCCTAGGACAAGATTTCCTGCTGTGGGGTCTGAACATTGTCATACAAGCTAACACCTGAAGTTACATTTTATTAACTACAAACGTTAATAATTTTTTTTTTAAAGGCTTCTCTTTGTTCTAGCTCTCAATGTTCCATACAAACTGTAGCTAAAAATCTCCAGGGGAGAAGAAAATTAAGATTTGAATAATTGGTGAGAACTGCATGTTTTAGCTATTGTGATATACTCAGCTTTTACTGTCCTCTCAGCGAGTAAATGAGTTAGCTGCTGAGCTGTTAAAAGTCCTGTTGAGAAAATTACAACGTAAAAATACAATCAGGACTTGCAGTTTTTCTGTCCCACAGGCTCATCCATTTTTTTTTTTGCTGCCAAAAAGAAAACAACTGCTTCTCCCAGGTGCAACAACAGGGTAGCTTGCTCAGCTGCACTGACATCTCAAGTAAATCTCTTGAAGTTGCAGGATTTCATTTGGGGGTATAGTTATGAATACAACCCCAGGATGGGCCCCACAGCCCATGAAGGTGCTGAAGGACTCTGTATTCTGTTCCAATTCTTGTGGAATGCTGTGAAGTAAGTGGGACACATGTACACATTGTGCATATAGTGGGAGAAGCTGTACTTTTTACTGTACGAGCAGAAATGTGCACCTGGTAGTCTGGTGAAGAACAGGCTGTGGGGATGGAATATGTGGTGACAGATTAGGTGCACTGGCACTGTGCTTCTCATTGGTGGACTGCACATTCCTGCAACACCCCTCAGGTTAGAGGACTGGGAAGCCACCTAAAAGTGAGCAGTGCTCGAACTACTTTGGATCATCACCTCTTTGTTTTTCATTTCCCAAGTGACGTGAAAGTTAGGAAGGTTTTTAAAATTATTTTGTCTTTCAAAAAAATCAGCATTTCTCTTTCCACCTATCTTCCTGTGTAGGTATCAGGGTAAGCAATTCAGGCTTGCAGTTTTGGGGGTCTCCACCACTTTTCATGTCCCAGGTTTTGCTTCCACCTGGAGCTACACAGCTGTTTCTTGGATCTACAGACAGCAGATCACAGCCCCATAATCTGTGGTTGCAGTCTCGGCTCTTAATATTTTTCGTCACAGTTGCAGTGATTTGAGTAATTTTGTTACTGGTATTAAAACTGCAATGCAATTTGTATGTTAAAACAGGTAAATGGCATTTTTTTATTGTTTTCATACATAGGCACTGTAGTTACAGTGAGCATTTTTGTGGCTCTGCTGGCAAAGGCTGGTGTTTTCCCTGAGCTACAGCAGCAGCTGCAAAGTAAAGTCTTAAGGAAGATCTTGGAACAGGTGAACATTTCCATGCCATTATCCATTAAAACTAGGAGATATGAAAGCTGCTTTTATTTAAACAGGCATTTTTCAGATCCCATAAATATACCTGTTACGTATGTAACACTGCATAATTGTTGAGTCCCAACTGTAGGTAGGCACATACCAAGCCAGTTCACATGTAGTTTACTGTGGGAGAAAATTTTTGCATGCCAGCAGGCAGGCCAGGATGAGCTCCAGCAAGTCGCCAGCTCCAGGCAGGCAGGCAAATAGCAGCACTGTGCATTTTTTGTAGTCACAGACTAGCACAGAAGCTGGCTGGAACTCTCTTTTCTTCTTGTAGCAGACAAGAAATTGGGTTGTGAGGGGCTGATTAACAAGAAGCTGTTTTCACTTCTGTGCCTCAATACAGTTATTGAGATGAGTTTCCCTCAATATTATTTATTTGAATGTCAATGCATGTGGCAAAAAGCAGCGCTATGAATGTCAAAAATCATGACCTTTCCTGTGTTCCTCACCTAATTTAAATCTTTAGAAGTCAGTGGAAATACACTTAAGCAGGGTCTAGTAGTACTCTGCTATTCCTGAAAATGCTTTAATGTAAGAACTGGCAGAGGAGTTAATCTGTGGAGATCTACGTCCTTGCCCTGACCAAGGCCAGAACAAATTGATGCAGTGAAACCTGTCAATGAACATCTACGCAATCTTGTCCTAGGGAACTTCCTCAGTTTCTCTGCACATTAGTGCTTGGGATGTCTGAACAGGGAAGATTTATATGTCCCTACTTTTTTCTTCCTAAAGGATACTTAACAAGTGCTCTAAGGTCTGTCTGTGGTAACTTCTGCCCAGAAGAGGTTAAAATTTTAACTGTTTCAAATCCATGAACCAAACTCTAAATTTCACCTTGGCAAAGGGGAAGATCAGAGGCAGGAAATATCGTGTTGTGCCATCCAGCCAGAATGAACCATTTGCAATTTAACTGCTTGCCAGCCTTGTGCCTGAGAGCTGCAGTTAATCATGCAGATTACCCCTGGCACTTTTTCTAATCCTAAATATCCCTTTTTTTTTTTTTAAGCTGAAACAAAGATCTGCTTCAAGTACTACCATGGCGTGAGTGGGGCGCTACGAGCCACGACTCCAAGTGTGACAGTGAAAAACAATGCAGCTCCTGTAAGTTATGCTGACATTTTATTTTTTCCATGTATGTTCCATTGTCCCTGTGCTATGCCTTGCTTTCCCTGCCTCCTTTATATATCTTTATATCCAAACTGAACGTAATATTTGCTCTTCATTGCATTGTGTACAGAGAAATGGGTAGTCTTTCCATGAAAATATGGGTTTGTATGCCAAGAGAATGTAGATTCAGCTCTGAATCTGTCACTGAATCTGTCACTTTGAGATAAGCTCTCTGATTTGGGGCATGTCCCACATCCTAGCTGTATCTTGATCTGTAAAGTTGTCTTCTCTCTGCTGAGTGCTGTGAGTTTTGGGTGATACCCCTAGAGGATTTGGGATCCTTGGATTGTAAATACAGTAAATGTCCAGAAAGGGAAAAGATCTTCCTCTTTTAAAGTGCTTTTTTCAGAATGAGCATTTTCACAGCAGGGCTTCTGAGTTCCAGGAACAAGCACATTGTGACATGCCCCTATCAGTGGTAAGAACTGGGCACTCGGGACCTGATCTGTCAAAGGACTGAACATCATTTTTGACAGACTGAGGTTTCACTGAGAGCAATTTTGATTTGCTAGAGCCTAGCAAAGCTCTGTGGCTTAGATAGCTCTAAAAAGCTATGTTTCTTTTCTGGTATTGGGAAATTTTATCACCCTGAGAGGAAAACATCTTTTAGAAGCTATTGGGGGTTTAGTTACTTTCTTATAGAATTTTTTTCCCAAAAGTTGCTAAGAAGCTGATTGCTAGGAGCTTGTGAGTACTTACAAGTACTTGAAAAAGACAAAGAAAGTAGCTAAGTCAGGGAGAGGGTGGCACTGACTACGCTTCTCTCTCGGAGAGTTTTTTTTTAACGCCCAGAGAGAACAGTCAGAGTTCAGTTTTTAACTGCAGAGAGATCTCACCTAACCTCACCTGGAGCTCAGCTCAAAGCGACTTTCCTGAGTCCCCCGAGAATTCAAAATCTGGTCTCTCCCTGCCCTGCTGGGAGCTGCTTCCCCGTTACCCTGCACCTGCTGCTTCTTCAGTTTTGCTCTGGGCTTCTCCACGCCGTTTCTGCTGCCTAGCCAGGACATTTTCTACAGCTCCGGCTATTGCTGCTGAGCTTCGGATACATCTCGTCCCTCGAAATTCCTGCTCACTCCAGAAAGGTGCCAGCATCAGAAAAAACTGTAACTGTTTCCCTATTAACTGTTAATACTATAGTTACTGTTGTTATTTTGTTTATCTTATTAGACACACTAATAAAGAACTGTTATTCCTATCACAATATCTTTCCCTGAAAACCCCTTTAATTTCAAAAATGATAGCAATTCAGATAGAGGAGGTTTGCATTCACCATTCCAAGAAAACCTCCTGCATTTCCTAGCAGACACACCTGTCTTCCAAACTAAGACAGAAGCCCACAAAGAGACTTGATGACCTCCAAAGCTTGTCTGGCCTTGCTGACAGTGTTTCACTGCCTGCCAGGCTTGGCAGGGACCTGCATGAGCTGAGAAGTTATATTCCAACCAGCATAAGAAACAGACTAGTTCAGATATTGTTTAGTCTGAAAGATGGGTTCAGAAAAGAACAGGAAAGTACTGCCTTACCTATGGGTATATGTGGATTTCACTGGATATCACTGGAGCTTTATTTTTTAGTCTTTTTTTCTGGTATTGTTTGTTTTTGTTGCTTTTGTTGTTGTTAGTTTGTTGGTCTTTTTTGGTGTGGGTTTTTGATTGGGTTTTTTTTTCCTGGTCCAAAGTTAATATTTCTAGAAAGGCTGAAAATTCTCCCACGCTGTGTGTTGGCTGTATCTAATTCCACCAGAGCCAGAAAGGATTCACTTTTTCACCCATAAGCCATGGAAAAGACTTGTTTTACCTCTTTGCCTTCTTTTGGTGCACAACATAGCTGCAAACTGGGCAGGGGCTGCTGGTACATCCTTTAGGACTAAAAGGCATTCATGTCTTGTTGCGCCTTTCTGATGTGCTCATGGTGAAGCCATTCAACGTTTTTGGAGCCTGGAGAGTTTCCTTCAGCTGTCTTCAGAAGAGCATTAGGATGTGGCCTTGGATATCTTCGTTGTGAAGGATGCTGGAAAGTTCTTTTTCGCTGGTAGTGAGTTGTCTTGTTGCCCCAGGACTTGTTACTGATTTCCCAGTTGTTGTAATTTGGTGAGATAATGTCTGTTGTTTAGTCTCTGTCTTCTCTGAAAGGTAAGCCAGCCAACCAAGGCAGTAAATACCAGTATGCTGGAAGATTAGAATTTGTTTTTGCATTATTCCCATCCGTGTCTTAGACCTGAGTTGGAGCCAACTGCACAACTTTTTCAGGTCTGGTGTGGAAGGGTTACTGTTAATAATGAGAAGCTTGACTCAGCCAATATTCAAGCAGTAATTCAATTTATTAATTAGCGTGATAAAGTAAGAGCAAAACAGCGCTGGGTACAGTGGTGGGAGTTTTCCCCTCCAACTGCACACTGATTGTTGAGGCTTGCTGGTATTTATATGTATATTCATAAGCTTTCTCAGCAGTTTCTATTTCCAATTTTTACGTCACAATTCTATACTTCAGGATCGTAAATCTGTTATAGTGATATTTAGTTCCTTTAAATTTCTATACTCTATTGTGATCCAATCCTCTCAGGATGTACATCCCAGGATGTGTAGCCCAGATGGTGGGGTCCAGCTTCAATTTTCTAGGACTATTAATCTTACAATAGTGATGTCCAGCTTCCCTTTGTCGAAACCATTAATCAGCAAGTTGATGTCCATCTTCCTTTCTNAATTTTCTAGGACTATTAATCTTACAATAGTGATGTCCAGCTTCCCTTTGTCGAAACCATTAATCAGCAAGTTGATGTCCATCTTCCTTTCTCAAGCTGTTTTTCACTGTTTTGTTAGGAACTTGAGATAGGCCCACTTCCCTCTTTTGTCTAAACCTTTTATACCTTCTAAAGCTATAGTTTTAAAATTCCTTAATACAAAGCAATATTCTAAAATTGTACTTCAAAGGTTCTTATTACAAAAATCCTTAAGGCTTAATTACAAGCAGAAAGTTCTTGTCAAAAAGCAACATCCTAAAGTTATAATTCAAATACTCTTACTTCAAAAACAACTTAAGACTAATAATAGTTAATTGTGAACAAAGGATTGGTTCAAAGGCCTTCTTCCATGCTTTGCTTTCCTCAGCTGCCTATTAGAACTCATCTTTATAACTGTCCCATGGCCTTGCTCCACACATCTCACAATTACAAATACACAGGTTACCTTTATTGACCTGACACAAAACACAGCTTTGTATTTCACATTACTCTTTCATTATTAAGTATCATCAGTTGGTATGAAATTAGTTGAAGAATACGTAAGGACCTGTGCCTTTGTAATATGCAAATAGGGAATCTCTCCAAGTTCTTTAGCTGAGACCTTTACATACATATTTATGGGGAAATAAAACAGCCATTCAAATTCAGCCAAGACAGGACTTGTGTATTAAAGTAAATCTCATGGTCTTCATAGAAATCAGATGAGGACTGCCTATTATGACCTTTAGTTGAGTATACTGTACACAACTAAAAGCCAAAATATGATTAAAAGTGGTATCAGATAATGGTTTTCTGTTTGAGGGCCCAACCAGTGTCCTTAGAAGTAGCATTCCTTTTCTATAATCTTCTAACTTTTCCTGCCATTCTGGGTTTCAAAATAGCCTGTGTGGGTTTTTTGCAGACCAGAGAGGCCAGGAGTGTTGGAGGTACAGCATCCTTTTGTCTGTTGTTTTCCTCTTCCTTGTTTTGCTGAATGACTTATTTGGTGCATTGTAAGGCAAATACTAAGTGAAGACAACAAAAGCAATGGAATAGCAGCAAAGGTTATGCAGTATGAACTTGGATGGACTCTTCTGTATGAGTGCAAAGAGGAGGAAAAAGTGCTATAGGTTTGAAAACTCCTTCAGAGTTTGGAGAAAAATGCTGGGCCAACTCTTGCCTGTGTGAAGGCTTTCAGCTAAGTGTGATGCTCCAAATTCCAGTCCCAGCTGACACCATCAGATGGCTTTCTCCATCTCTCTCTCTGCAGCACATGTCCAACCTTTATTACTGAAGTATTTGAATGGTTTTTTGCATCCTGTACCATTGACAAGTGGTGTTACTTCCACTTGCAGAGGTGGGGAAGGGGATAACAAGGGATCTGCCCAGCCCTACTCTTTTTTTGGTTCTTGTGGGCCTCTGCACTACCTGCTGCTGGGGGTTGGATATTACCATGCAAAGTGCAGACATTATCACTAGAACTGCACTCACCTTTGACTGTGATTTCACTATTTTGTGCAATCACTTAAGGGCTATGACAGTCTAGCACCATGCCTGTAGCTCATCTGAGGTCCCTGACACTTCTTACCCTAGTGGGATTGGACACATGGGGCCCTTTTGATGGAAGGGGCTGCATCAAATTCCTCAGTTGTTTTCATTGCTCCAGTGGTTCAGAGCACTGCCCCAGGGTGTCAGGCATGACATTTCTTGCAGTACCAACAAAAGCTGTGGTCTTTTGACTTCTGTGGCCTCGGTGCAGAGAGAGCCTCTGTTGCTCAGAGGAAGCTTCCTTCAGATCCTGGGACAACATCCTGCACATCCTTTCTGCTGGAAGAAGCCATCCTGTGGTCTGTGCTTAGAAATTTACCCTCTATTGCAGCCAGTAGGAGTTTCAGCAGTGGCTGATGGATCTAAGAGTGTTAGAAGTGTCGAGGATGAGGTTTTTTTAAACCAAAGAGAGTTTTGCCATTGTAGTGATAGTGTCGTAAATTCACTGGCTCTTAGGCTGTCAGTAGGGGTACAGAGGGAAGGAAGCTTTGTGTTTTTCACATAAGCAAACCTTTTTCTTTGGCACAGCTTTGAAAAAGATCCAGAGCAGGTGTCCTTTGAGAAGCAGCATCTGAGGACAAGTGACCTTCTGGAGACAGTGTTTTTACTGCTAGCACTGACTCATCTGCAGCTGATGCCAGAGCCACCCAAGTGGGTTCTGTCCAAGCCTCCGAGCACGTGGCAGCTTCTGCATCAGAGGCAGCAGCTGGCATATTGGCTGCTTGGTGTGTGTCCTGAAAACACTGATAACCAGCAGTATCCTAACACCACAACTTAACAACAATAAAAAAACCCCTCCATTGTCTGTCTGACTGCAGTTTTCTGCAATAGAAAAGGGAAAAGAAGCTGGAAGTAGTCATGCTGGGGGCTGTAAGTGGTTGCCATTCTTGTGCTCGTGCTGCTGAGACTGTCTTTAACTGGCAGTTGAAAGGAATCCTGCTTCCAAAGGGAAAAAAAATCTGCTGTGTAAGTTGGATGTCTTTGTATAGCACAGTGGTGCTTTAGGCTGAGTAGCATCTCACATTTCGTGTCTTATGAATGTTCTGCTCCATTTGAGTTTATCTCCTTACTCTGTAACCCAGTTATTAGAGCTGCCTTGCCTGCTGATTAGGATGCCCTGCAGTTCATTTGTTGGTGAAAAGTCCTGTCACATTTTATTGCCTGTGAATCATCAAGCTTGAATATCTGGGAACAAAGGGCTGTGCGCTTTGGCCAATTCATACATGGCAGAAGCTTAAATGTGAATTTGGGGCAGCAGATAGGCCTAGGGGTAATGACAGTAAAAAAGAGCACCTGCAATTCTGGAAAAAAAAGAAAAGGAACATCCTGGCTGTCTCCTTTTTTCTCTGGACTAGTGGAAAGCGGTGTTGCTTGTGCACAGGTATTTATACTACTAAAGCATAAACATTACCATGGTATGGATGATCAAGCAGTTTTCTCAGTAGAAAACATTTTAGAATGTAAAATTTAGAATTTAGAATGTAAAGTTTAGAATTCTACATGTAAAACATCTAGAATGTTCCTGTATTTGTTACTCTTCATTTATTCGTAATATTGTCGCCACTGAGTCAACTTTACATAGGACATTGTAGAAAGAAATACATGTTACAGCAATTAATTCTAGCAATAGGGAAGTGTTATATTGTTAATATAAAAATGATTCAACCTGAATAAGGTTTTCTTGCAGTAAAATAAAACTGGCATGGGAACAGCATGCAGAAGAAAGAAGAACCTTTTTCTCTAAGAGTTTATAGCCTAAAAAGATAAATTGGATACATCACAATTCAAAGGCAGTAAGTGGAGAGTCAATGCTTTAGCCTCAGGACAAATGTCTTCACTAAATTGGGAGCATTCACTCACTGTGTATTAGATGCAAGGAACCTCAGCTGATTGAACCTCTGGAGATTTCATGCCACTGTTTCTGTCTCACAGATTGTGGTGGGACTCATCAGATACACTTAGCATTGTGGGAAATGCTGTGTAAATTTGAGCTGATTATTGAAAGAGACCTTCTCTGTGTTGTATGGAAGTGCTTCCTCAGCTGGGTTTCCCACAGCAGGAATTACTGCTTGATAAGCTGCTGCTATTTGGTGGTGACTGATCATTCCTGAGGACTTCCTGCTGTAAATATTTGCATTATGTGCTGTCACATCAGAGTGAGGGCTGCTGAGGAGTGTTTGATAATGAAGGACTCTGCTTCATTTCCATGCATGTGCTTCAAGACAGCATTTTATCAGAGTGTGCATGTACAAGCAGCTGTATCTCTCATTCTGTCGGAAGGCTGGATTTTAAAATCTCACCTGTGTCTTCTTTTTCACTTCACATCTGATTCTATGATAAGTGAGTTTTAAAACTGTCCATGTTTCTAGGACATTGCTATGGAACAAATCTAAAAGTCTTATTTGGAGGGTGTAGGTATAACAGACAGCAAATAAAGAGGGAACAGAAACTTCTAGTGGTTTCTGCACTGTTCAGCAATTGAGGTTAAAAAAAAATTATGGAAAACATGAGGCTGCTGTAATTAATCACAGCAAGGAATGCAAGTCAGGTACATCTTTAACAAATGTAAGCGGTGTACCTTGAAAGGCTCAGCATTTCCAGGGAGGGAAGCAGCACTTCTCTGGAAGCTATGGGTATGCTTAGGTGACTGAGTATTTCTCGAAAGTGAGCAAGAGAATCCCCTTTCCTTATCTTGAGCTGAGAAGTAGCCAGAGCTCCCCCACCTGCAGCTGCCTTCCAATACAAGGCAAGGAGCAGCATTGTTAGTACCACCAATGTTCTGTATGTGTCTCCCCCTCTTACCTGCAAAGGTAAGTCATTCAAGAATGAAAAAAAATCAAGCCAAAATGAGAAGGGGAAATGACTGGAAATATTCACTCAGCTGGAAGGAAGCAGTCAAATACAAAGTTCTCTCTGCCAGCATATGGTCCCTTTCCAATGTAAAAGGGCACCTAGTAGAAAATATATATGCTGTGAAACAATTGCTGAAAGACAATGGATTCCCTGATTAACCATTTGAGGTGATTAATTCTGAAAAAAGTAGCTGATCCATAAACTGTGGAAGGAAAGTGACCTGTGTGGATTTCTCATCTGTTGGAAGTACCTGCCCATTTTGGGCTGTCCCTGATGCGGGATTTCTTTCACAACAGCAGCAGTGCTGTCCACACCCTGCCTGTATATGTGCTCATACATTGCCACTGGTGTAGGCTCACGTCATGAAGTGGGCTAACATGAAGACACAAGTCTTTGAATTCAAAGAAATTATTACACTGACTGGGGAGTTGTTTTAGCATTTGAACAGACAGTTCGGTATGTCCTTGGTTTTCCATAGGCATTCAAGGAGCAATTTTATCATTGTGTGCAAAAGAACATTATGGTGTCTGGAGTTAGGAAGCTGTCATAGCTCACAGAAGCTGATCAGAGAAGTTCAGTAGTACCTCTTAGAAGGGAATTGACAAAGATTTGATGTACATAGGGAACACTAGCACTTTCATGTCACAAAGTCCTGTCTGCCCTCATTGTATAATTGCTTTGAAATGTTCTAGAGAAGGGATACACCAGCCATTTCAGTGGCTACAGCTAACATGCATTCAGAGGGAAGAGGGGCTTTCCTGGCAGAATTTGACCCCTCTACCTACATATTATAAGGGAATAATTTTGACACCAGAACAACCCTCACTGTGCTTCCTACGTCTGAAAAATGTAATTAATTTTTTTTTTCACTTCCATATTGTTTCATTATAAACCCACAGTAGTGTTTTACAGCCTGATTTGGTCATACTCAGTTCATGTTCGAGCATACTTACTCCCATGAGCAGCCTCTTAATACTTGCACAGTAGAGTCCTTAGTTCAGTGTAATTACATTTTTTGTAATTAATCACTGATGATCACTAATTGTCATCTAATTATCACTGATTCAAAGAATTTGAAGGTTAATGACACGTCCAAATTAATTCTTATTTCCACCTCAGTAACACAGGCTCTTTTTCAGTATCCAGTTATATAAAATCTATTGTATTTACACTGCAATTACCCTGTCATGTAGCAAGCACTTCATTTATATGAATTAGTGGAGTTGGAAAGCGTAACCAGGATGTAATTGGTACTCTGACTGCAGCATAACTATAGTCACTGTATTATAAATAATAACCGTTTTCTTCCTTTTAGTTTCCCTACTCTCATTTTAAATAGGGATGCTTGAGATTTTCTTTAAATATTAAGGAAACTCATTTGTAATGAAGGTCTCTTCTCAGTGCAGTTCAATAATACTTGCTTTTACAGTTCTGATTTAGTAAAGGTGTGGGGCATGTGCTGAAACTCCACTGACTTTACTGGAAATGTTTAATTATTTTCCTTCAAATTAGCATTATCTTTCAAAACAGAACAGAACTGGCAAGTAGGGTCACTTGCATTTTCATTATGACAGATTTCAAATGTGTCAGTGGCTAAAGTAAGAAATTATCTAGGTCCATGGTCCTGGTGGCTTTTTTTCTCTATCTTGTTACTGACTTTTCAGCTTGGTGTGATTGAAACTCCTAGTCCCATTCATTCATAGATTTACACTCGTTTTGAGAGGTAAGTGCTCATAATTTATTATCTAACAAGCACAAATTGAGCAGGAAAGGTACAAACAATTTTCTTTGTGAACATTGATTTCCTGAGCAGCAGCCCACAACTCTCAATATGCAGGTATGTGTGTTTTTATTGTTCCACCCCAGGAAGAACGTCTCTGCTTTTCAACACTCAGCTGTTTGCATATTTAGATGTTATTTAATTTGCAGTCTTCATAGTTTCCTGATTCATCCATATGCAAGACAGGTGATTTGATCATCTTAATGAAATTGCAAACACAAGTATCTAAAATTAGTTTTGGCATCAAAAATCAGAATGGATTGGAAAAAACTTTATGCAACAAATGTTCCCAAAATAGTTCTCAGTGTTTTTTCTGCCCAAATCCACTTGGATATTTCACATACATCTTCAAGAAGTGCTTATCTAGGAGAGAAGGGGAAGACCCTCTTGCATGGTGCTTGTGGATGCAGGGCAGCAGGTGAGCAGGGATCAGTGCTGCGCTTCTCCGGGATGCGGTGCTTGTCACCGAGGAGGCCCTGGCTGTGCTGCCTTGGAACAATCCCCATGGAGTGGTGTGTCAGTCAGCGACTCTGCACATATTGCTGCACTGACAGCCAGTGCCCTTTTGCATCCTGTGGTGAATCCAGGATTTGATATGAGATATGAGAGCATGGAGGAACTAGGCCTTTATATGTAGAGTATCCCTGGCAGAGTTCCAAGCACTCGAAGAAGGGAAAGGCTGTGTGCCTGTACAGGCAGGGTGGCTGGGGCAGGTGTCCTGTTTAGTGCACTGAAGAGTGGAATGATCTGAAGTGGAAGTTGTGGAGGTCCTGACACTAGCATTTTTAGTCCTCTTTTACCAATGCAGGTATACTTAAATTCCTAGCAGCTTCCCACATGATGTGGTACTGTAGACATAGCTGCAATGGATTTAAACAGAAAAGAGGTGACATAAGAAAAAGCTGGCATCTTTAAATTATAAGTACAATAATACTGTAAGTGTTCATCCATCAGACTTTTCCCTATTGTGGTAGTCCAAATGTGAAGTTCTGCAAATTTAAAGCAGAATAGGACAGAACAAAAACCAGGGTTAATGCTACCATTTGCAGGTTCTGTTAAATTGTTGTCCATTTCTTGCCCTCTCATGGACTCTACCTGAGCAGCACTAATTGTGGAGCTGCTGAGCCATCCCCAGGTATCACTGGCCACAGTCTAGCCTTCACTATGCAGGTCATTTGCACCAATTTTGAGCTTCTTCCTGTTGCCCTAATTTTTTTGTACGTGTTGTTTCAAAGAAAATACTTGGGTCAAACTTAACCCTAGTGGGCATCTGGTACTATGTGAACTTCTAAGTGTAGATTTAGAACGGTTTAATTAGCAGACTTGCAAAACAGCACAGAGTTGAAGAGAAGAAATAAAAAGTATGACAGATGGAAACTGGAGTGATTTTATTTCAGCAACACCAAGAAGACCATTACACAAGCCATTTATTTGTTAATGGGTTCAATAAGAGTCTGGTATATCCCAGCCACTTGCTTTTGGAATGTCTCTTGTTACGGTTACATAATAGCCATGGTAATATCTGCACATCATATTGCTCCCTTCTGTGATTTAGTAAATTATGGAGAGATCAGCAAACTGCACTGGTGTAATCATCCTTGCTTTGGCCTTTTACGTTCTTAGATACTCTCTCCTGCATCTGGTCAGATTAATGAAAAATAATGCAGTTCCTGACATTACAGAGTGGGTCTGAGGGCAAGTATTTTAGTTTTTGAAGGGGGCTGTACTTCAAAGTACTTCAGAGCTGAATGTGATAGAGTGCTGAATAAAGGAATATAGCACCTCCTGCTTTCTCCCTTCTAGGAATTACTTGCCATGTTAGGGCATGGATCTGGTTGTGGGTGAGCACCAGATAAACCACCAGGGGTAGTTTAGACTACATGACACAGCTTTTCAGTATGTTTTAGTTCAGAATTTGCAGAAAGATTTGCTTTGATATTGCTTTACAATATAGATTATTTCTACACTTTTTCCCTGCACTTGCCGGTTTGATTTGTCGTTGCCAATTTTGGACACATTGATTTAAATCTCATTGGGTGCACTAGAGACCTGCTAATGAATTTTAAAAGAGAACATTGTGTTCTACCCATTTTTTTTGTGTATGTTTGACTATGATTTAATGGAAGCACTATTTATACTTGGCACAATCTTAATTTTTAAAAAATACACTTTTCACTCTGAAAAAAAAGGAACAGGAATGTTGCCAGGATTAATCCAGTATCCAGCTATTCCAACACCCAAGACCATGGAAGCTATAAGAAACCTGCAGTGCCTGAGCATGAAATCCTCTGGGTCAAATTCGATATGACTACAGTACTGCCTGATGGGGCATAAAGAGGAAAAGACCAGGGTTTAGTGTTCTGTGTTCCATTTTCTTTCCAGGACTGCTTATCCACATCATGACTTGCCCTAATGTTTTTACTAGCTGTCCTTTCCTGCTCTGCACTGGACCCGCATAGAGAGGCAGCTGTTGGAAAAGCTTGTGTCCCTGTTGCAAGTGGGAGGCTGGATGACTGCAAGTCATTGCAGCAGGGAAATAATTTTGAGCTTATCAGTTGCAAGCTTTTTGTGTCCCCTTATGTTGTAATTGACCTTAATGGGGGGTTCAAGCTCAGCTAGCTCAGACCCAGGGGCAATTCAACAGGA
>VYXF01008233.1:0-12171 GCA_013397295.1 Polioptila caerulea
TCAGACTAGATATAAGAAAAAAAAAATTGTACAATGGTGGTGAAACTCTGAGACATGTTACCCTGAGGGATGGTGGATGTCCCATTCCTGGAACATTCAAGGTCAGGCTGGATGGGATTTTGAGCAACCTGATCTGTTGAAGCTGCCCTTGACCATTGCAGGGTTGGACCAGATCACCCTGAAAGGTCTCTTCTGGTCCAAACCATTCTGTGATTCCATGATTTAATTTCTCATCTCTGCTTGAGCACTGAGAGCTTTGCAGCCTTTGAGATCCAGACCCTTTTGGGGCTGCAGGTGCTTTGCTGAATGTGCCACNGTGCGTTCCTGCCCGTGCCACCTTCCAGCCTCTTTAGCAGTCATCACACATCACTCAGAGCAGGTGACTTCTCCCTCCCTCCCTCCCTCCCCCTCTCTGCCAGTTAACACACACATTTGAGACTCTGCTTAGCATTCCCTCTGGTTTTTCATAAACAGCCCTTGGTGTTTGTAACCTGATCAGACACATGACAATTTTCAGTTGTCAGAACAAAATTGACAGCAGTTTTAGCAAACACAGGGTAACACAGCCTTACACCATCCCTATTTCCAGTGGGAAATGCACAGCGTTCCCCACGTGGTTCAAAGAGTGGAAAGACCAAACAAGACTATGAAGTAGCAGCAGTACAAAATCTCAAAAAAAAAACCCCAAAAACCCAAATCCAACAAAAACCCACCGCAAACAAACAAAAAACTAGAACTAGATCATGAGTTTTGTTTGGCTTCAGAATAATTATACACTGAATGAGCTAATTTCCAAAGCTCATGGACTCCTCCGCTCTGAAAGACTGGTTGAAAAAATTCTTCCCAGTTTGGGAATTATCCAGGGCAGGCAAGAGAAAGAGAGATGGGGCATTAATCCCACCTTAGGGTCATATACTACACTTATGTCCCTGACACACCTTTCACAAGAAAGCAATTTTTTATATGGAGAAATAACAGTGAGAATATATTAATATATTTTTATATAATTAATGAGGCTTAGTTAAAAAGAGAAACATGGGGCAGAAGCTCTCTGCAGACCATTAAATATCTGAAGGACTCAATGATCTGAAAAGAAATACACGGAAATGAGAGTGACAGCTGATTAAAGGGTAAAAATATCAATTAGAAAAAAATATGCTTTGGTCTCTGAAAGGTGAAACTGTGCAAAAAGATCAACTGATCAAAATATCATAGGTTTATCATGCCTTTTTAAAAAGTACACTCATCAGGTGAATAACTCTCTCAAAAACTATTATGGTTTAATATAAATATTCAGGAAAGCAGTTTTTAAAACTCAGCTTTAGTTCTGGGGTGTGGGGGGTTGTTTGCTTTTTGCTTTATTTTTGTTTTTACAGACTCAGAGAATCACCAGGGTTAAAAGAGACACAATCATCCAGTCCCACCATCACCCTGGCACCACCATGGTCACCCCTAAGCCACGTCCCCAAGTGCCACTTGGGAAAGATTCCACCTAGGACTGACCTTGATCTTCAACAAGAAGATAAACTCTAAAGACAGACTGACTTCAGTGACCCACTAGCCTAAAAGATTAATCTGAAATTTTTGTGAACTTTTTAACATAAAACTCCTGGGATCAAGGAGGAATTATAAGAAGAAATTCAACTACTTAAAAGGCTGCCACAAGTCCAGAAATAAAACCCCTCCCTCAGAAACAAGAGTGGTTTTCTTCATTCTGTCAATACATCTAAATCCAGGTAACTAAAGCAGCATTCTAGAAGAAATAGATCTCAATTATTTTTAGAAGGAAAAGAATAAACAAAGGCATAGAAACTGGCAATACTTTTCTGTGAAATATATTCATCTTCCAATGACAAATACTGATTTTTGACATCAAAATGCTCTGGGAATGCAATCATCAGGCTAGATTTTCCTCAAATTGAAGAATAAATAAACAAGGAATTTTAACATTGAACAAATTTCACAAGTCATTAATCTAAAAACTTTAATATTGAAGACTTTGCAAATGAAAGAAACAAAGCATCAAACTCTGTCTTGTATTGCTCACTGTACCTTTTTGAGAATTGAAAAGAGTGTTCTATTTTCTACCTGGCTTTGTTTGAATTTTGCCAATGAAATAAAATTTTAAAAGCCCTTCTTTAATGACCCTCAATCTTTTCCAAGGTCAGACACCTACTCTTCACACATTCAGATTGAGAGGGGGAAGATTTGCCAGCCCTGCTCCTTGTGAGGAGCTGGACCAGGAGAATTCTAAAGGTCCTTTACTCCATTAATGATTTTGGGAATCTGTGAATAAAACTCCTGCCTCTTCAGAAATTGTTCCCAGCTATCTTAGCTGGGCATATGGTATCAATTACCATAATACCCCAGTTCTTTGCAATCTTTAATATATTTATTTTCACAATCCTTTTGAGAAGCAAGGAAGTCTATTATCCCTATTTTATAGATAGAGGACTCAGGTATGGAAATTTAAATGGCTTCTGCTAAGTATTTCTATTTTATTTCTCATGCTCAGGATCCCTTGGATGCTGAACATATGTGAACATTTATGCAAAAAATACTGAAAATATGCTGAAGTCCTCTCGAGTAATTTCATTTTCATAATTTCATACCTGATAACTACAATAATTTCACAGGACTGGAAAGCTTCATTTTGGGCATTTTAACTTAAACACCTGAAAAAAACCTTAAAACTCATGTCAGCACAGCATCTTGTGATTTGCTAATGTAACCTGGACTCAGCCAAAGCCAAGCACTTAATTAAGCAGCATGATCATTTGAATGGCCTCGTAAATACGTTGGCAAATTGTAGATTTTATTTCATAGACATCACAGAGGTGTAAAAGCAATAACACTGGCATCACCTTGGTATGAAATACAAGTTAGTAACTCTACTAGGAGGGAGGAAATGAAGGATGAGCGCCCTTAGCCAGAGAATCAATGACAAATTACAACACAGAAGTTAAAACAGTTCTGTAAGAGTTCCAGTCACAAGGGTCATCCAAATAATTCAAGAATAGCTCCCCAGATTTGTGATCCTAAAAGAATATCAGCAAGTTAGCTAACTAAACCGAAGTCATAATGAAAGAAAAATTAAAAACATGAAATACCTTTAAACTTTATCATTAAAAACCACATTAAATACAATCACCTACTCTCGAAACTGTGGGAGATTCAAGGCCAACAACGACCAGGAAATTTCTTCCTGGAAAAGGTGGTCAGGCCTTGGCAGGGGTTGCCCAGGGAGGTTTGGAGTGCCCATCCCTGGAGGTGTCCTGGGAAGGGCTGGAGGTGGCACTCAGTGCTCTGGGCTGGGGACAAGGTGGGGATGGGTCACAGGTTGGACTTGATGGTCTTGGGGGTCTTTTCCAACCTCAGGGGTTCCATGATTCTGATTCTGTGATTTAACCAGAGATATTTTGGATAGTTCTAGCAGCAGAAGCACATTTCACTTTAACACTCAGTGTGTCTAAACTTTTACTGCAAATACATCATAAAAACAATGAAGTGGGAAATGTAAATGTGGACAGGTCAGCAGGGAAGATCTACACTGAGTCTCTACAAGCTCAGCAATATTTTCTCCTCTGGACTTCCTCAAACCTTAATCACAACCCCTCACTCTGCTTATATCCCCAGGAGCAATATTCCTCTGCTTTAGCATTTTCTGCTCTCTTTGTGGCAGATTGTTTTAAAAGTATTTTAAAGGGGACACTCAGCGTGCTCCTAAGACTCCTTTCATCAAAGTTGGAACAGCACAGTTCTCCACAGAAAGAGTTCACTCCATTTCGTGTTCAATCTCCTGAGTAGTGTGAATTTATTAACAGCTTTGAAGTGGTAAAAAATGTGATATGTGTATATGTGTGTGTGTGTGTGTACAGATGATCCAAACAGTACAAAAAACCAGCCAGGAAATCAGTGCAGTTGCTTTTTAACAAATGCATTTCCAGCCGATCAAAAGAATCGCCTAACGGCTACATACAGCTGATCTAACGCTCATTACATTATCATTTCAAGGGAACATCCTTCGCAGCTGAAAGGTGAAGTCTTTCTGTAATGAGCTCCTTCTGAGTCAGCAACAAGACCCCTTTCCACGGCGCTGAGACAAAATAAATATGTGACAAACACCGGGGAGGAATTATTCTCTGCAAACAAATGTTTTCCTGCATGCGAGGGATTGGGTTTGCTGATTGGAAATGAGGAAACGCAAAGAGAAGGGGGTCTTTGATGCAGGGTCTTCTCATTAAAAGAGGGACAATTTAATTAATCAGTGGTTGCATATGAGGGATGGAGTAGTGGGTGGACCCTGGTTGGATGCCACACACTTGTCAAAGCCTTTCCATCACTTCCCTCCACAGCTGGGCAGGGGAGAGAAAATGCAGCGAAAGTTCATGAGTTGAGATGAAGACAGAGAGAGATCACCCACCAAATACCATCATGGGCAACACAGACTCAGCTAGGGGATATTAATTGTGTTTTTTACTAACAAAATCAGAGCTGGGTAATGAGAAGTGAAATAAACCCTTAAAAACCCCTTCTCCCTATCCTTCCCTCCTTCCCAGCTCTTCCTTCTCCCTCACAGCAGCGCAGGGAAATGGGGAATGGGGGTTATGGAGAGTCCATTCCTGCCACTGCTCATTGCTCTCCACTACATTCCTCAAATGATTCTCTTAAAGTAAAACCACTTCCTAAAAGTTCCTGCTAAGGAAACAACCACCTATTACAAACAACACATTCAAAATTTTCTGGGAATTGGACTTTTCTTTTTTTTTCGAAGCAATGGCAGTGGCTTGAGGCCACCACATTGCCTGATAGTTCATTCTAAAATAGCAATGAAATTCAATATCCTCCAGCTGTCTTTGGATTACACAATTAAATTATACTTTCAAAGGAAAGTGCTGGTTTCACAAAGTATCACTGCCTCTGAACTTGTCAGTTCAAATCACCTGCAGCCATTACCAAAATCTCTGCAACTGGGGTAACCGTGGACCATGACACAGGAGACAAGATATTTTTCCATGGCATTCATTAGGGGATTACTGATAAAGTTTTTGATATAAACTCGGGCAGGCTAAGGCTGAGTACTCTGTTTTCCATGGTGCCTTTTTCTCAGGAATAATGTGTTTTTCCATAAAAATTTTATTGGCACAAGAGTCTTCCTATAGGGACCAGAAAGCAAATCAGGAAATCTTATCCCTCACAATGCTTCAAGGGGAGTCAGGAGATCCATTCTTCATGAAGGGAATCATGACCTGTCAGAATTAACCACAAAACCAGGATTCACCTCTTCTGATATTCCATGTTTTCACTGTTAATGTCTATGTTTGAAGCTCTTCCCTCCAGCCTGGCTTGCCACCAGCTGGATAAACACCCGTGATTTTAGGGAATGACTTCTCTAACCAAACTGAAATGTCTTACTCTTGAAAAGAAAAATCACATGTTAGGAACGTCTGCTTCTCTTGTTTTCCAATGAGAAGATAAAATGGCTCAGGGACAGGCATTTGCCATGCAGATGTTTGTGAGTGATGGGCTAAACGCCACCCTGGCAGTCCCGAGAGAGATCCTGCTCTGCAGACTGCAGCATTTCAGTGACATGACACCTGCACACCACCTCCTGCCATTCCCTGGGCAATTTCACAGCTTCAAAAGGGAAAGGAGAGAGCAGCCTTCCCAGAGAACTCACCAATCAGAAGGAAAAAGGAAATCTCTTTAAATCTGCTCTTTTTTCCCCTCACTTGTCTCTCTGAAAACTTTTTCACAAGCACAGCTCTCCATTCCAAAGTTCCCATCAGCTTCCAGTAGGAACTGGATACCATTTTCTGCTCTAGGACTGCCAACCTTGGTATTTTGGTGGATGTGTTGACAGAACAGATCTGACTCTTTCATTTTCCCTTTTAAAGTTTTCTTAATTATTTTATTTTTTTTCTATTTCTTCCTTTTTACCATCAGCATTCAGCTGCCTCAAAGGGTTTCAGAGCATGCTGGAGGAAAAAGGTACTAAAAAAAAAAGTGGAGAGAGGCAGAGGAAGGAGAAAAAACATGAGTTTATAATAATCTTAAGGCACAAGGCTGTCCTCTTACTTTTCCCTGAAGGACTGGAGCATTTCTCTTGCTTTAACCAGCTGTGGACTGCAAAAATTAAGCAAAAAACCCCCAAACCCAAGTGTGTAGTTGGAAATTTCCTCACACTCATAACAGGAAATTAATGTTGGGCCTCAAATTGTACATGGAGTTTGTTGTGGATCACAGGAAACTGAGGATGATCCTTTGGCTACCCTGTGATTTGTTAGAAAACAGACTCAAAAACAAAGAAAAGAGAAAAGCTTTCACTTCCAGTACTTACAGAGGGGCAACCACTAAGACAATGAGGGCCCTGTACTTTCCTTCTATATTTTATTTCTTTTTTGAAGTTTTTGAGTGAGGAAAATATCCACCTCCCCAAGCCCCAGTTCAGGTTATTCTAAATGAAGAACTGAAAATTGCAATTTAGGTGCTACAACCTGCAAGGCTGGTAACTTCTCAATAAAGTTGATGGCACTTTATGTAAAAGTTTATGTCCTTGCTTGCAGTATGAGATGCTGAAATAGACTTTTGTTGCCTTCATTTTAGTCTTGCCTTGTCACAAAGAAGATTGTGCCTTTTAATATTTTATAATTTTTAGCATGGCCCTGCAATGGCTAAATATCGCCTCAATTTTTATTTTCTGACCTGTCCCCGAGGCATTTGAAAATGCAGGAATTTTTACACTCTCATTTTCTTCTACAGATGGCAGCTAACATTAAAATATTAACAACCAAGTGAAATAACCAAAACCTTTACCATTTGACTCTCCAACTCCACCCTTCCCAGAAGGATAACTAATTTATATGATAATTAAAAGGAAATTGCAAAATTTTCAGTTTCCCTGAAAGAGTCTCTGAGGTGAAAATATCAGCTATTACAATTTTTTTCAAGGATGGGGACAATAACTGTCTATTTTAGCACACCTTGGTAAGATTGCAATAGAGATTTCTGTGGATTTAGTGACTGAAAATATATGAATGGGTTAAAGTATTCAATGTATAGCATGGTAAAGAAATTCTAAATATACAGATTAAACTGTGTAGTTCGAAGAGTGAGACAAGTCTGTGATAAACACTGACTTCTAAATAAAAATATAAGTGCAGTATGATATAAATAGCTCTTTATTTAATGAAGCACATTATTCTCAGCCTGATTTTTCTCCTCTGAAGTTATTTTTTTGGGGGGATGGACTTCTTAAACCTATTACTCAAATTTGTAAACCGATTGTCACACACTGAGTCACACTTCTTCCCTTCCAGGCAGGTTTCTGAGCTTCCTGAACACATCTGCTGCTGGCAAACACTGGGGAAGGCAAAGCAAACACAACTGTAGGTGTTCTCTGCTGCTCCTGCTGCAAAGAGTGTTTGCTCTTCCCCCACTGACCAGCTGCCCCCAGCCCATGCAGATGGCATCCCAGCTGCTGTCTGAGCACAGAAAAAGGGTCACTCACACCCAGCCCAGCAGGTAATGTCCTACAGCACCACAGAAAATCAACCTTCTCCTCCTGATCTAAAATGTCAGCCCTTGAACTGACTCACTATCAACTGCACTATGAGCTCTTCTTATAAAAGCCCTCGTGGCAAGCTCATGTAAATTTGCCAGGCCACCAAGTTCTCTGTGTCACCCTGAATTTTCATCCTATACTGATTTTCCTTTTTTTTTTTTTTACATTAGTAAAGTATTTAAACTTCATGTTAAATCATCTCTTCCTATGTGGCTTGTATGCACCCACCCCATGGTTTATCATTTATTATTATTATTTATTATTATTTGAAATTTGGTTTTCAAAGTCAAGTTGGATGGGGCTCTGAGCAATCTCATCCAGTGGAAACTTCCCTGCCCATGGCAGAGGGGTTGGATCTGGGTGATCTTTACAGTCCCTCCCAACCACTTTATGGGGTTTTGTGATTCTTGGCAATGGCAGCTGGGTGGCAAAACTCTTGTATGTGGTGCTTAAAGGTGCAATGTTGTGATCAGTGTGGGGTCAAAATCAGTCTGAGGGAAAAGGGGAGATCAGAGAAGGGACAGATAACTCTGATTTTCCTTCTGTCTTTGCAGGGATGCTCCAAAGTCCATTTCAGTCTTCTCAATGCATGGACAAGAGAGGCAGGACTTGCACGAGCCCTCCTCAATGCAGTTTTGTCTCCAAAAAATTCCATCTTAATTCTAATTTCTTCCATTAAACTAAGCAAAATTTGGGTGCTGTTAGTTGGGAACTGGTGCTTCAAAATACTGTTTTGTCTTAACATATGAAATTCACCCTTTGCTATAATAATTTTCTGTTTTACCTAGCAACAATAAGAAAATAAGCCCTGAAGGTGTTCTCAGAGAGAAATCACAGTTTATTGGAATAAATAAGGAATTTGAGTGTGTGGTTTTCAAGAATAAGAGATGCCCAAAAGATTTAGAGAATCATAAACAAGAAAAGTTGCAAGACAGAGATTTTGTAAAGTTTGTTTGAAGACAGTATTTCCTTTTCCATTTATGTACTAGCTAAAGCAATTAATAAAGGTTAATGTTTATGTACTGCATATATTTCATAATACTTTGCATTACTTGGAAATAAAATGAATGTTCCATGTTTCACCAATCTGATTTGAACAAAGAAAAATTAATAGAGGCTTCATCTACAACAAATGAATCATCTCTTCAAAGGAAATTTTAGAGTTTAGAAAGGTGATAGGAGCCGAGCTATAAAAATTACATTCTCAAAATCAAAGCTATTTAATCTTGCCTTCATACAGGCTCATAAAAAGTAAATACCACCAAAATATGAAGCTCAGTACAGGGTGTTTTGACCTTCCAGGCTGTTCCTTTGTGCATGAGTGGTGCTGCTCCCACCAACACCTGCTCGTCCCTTTTTCCAATATGACCCCCAAGCGCACGGATTAGCAAAGGTAAATATGGAATCTGCATTATTTCTGAAAGAGTTTTCTGCAAGCAGACTCCATCTCCAGTGCTCACAGGTGTGAGTGCTCCATAAACAGACCCACAGCTGCCACCAGCTCGGAGAGTGCAAACAGAGGTTTTTGAGTATTTAACAGTCACCTGAGCAACCTCTGAAGCTGACAGTGCTCAAAGCTGCCCTTGCTGCTTGGAATGAAACATCACCTGAGGTTCATTTAGCAGAGCACTTTCCCCTCAGACCTGCAGCTGCCAGAGCAAGGCAGGTGTGATGTGGTGAGTGCCACATCTGAAGGGTCACCCTCTGCCATCAGCTGGGGCCCTTCAGTTCTGCCTTACTGCAGGTTCCTGGCACTGAGCTGGGGGGAATTTGGCTACTGGGAATTGTGTTCTACAATTTCCTGGTTGCCATGTCACCGTCAGCCAGTATTTTGTCTGTATCCCCAAAACTCACATTTAGCAGTGAGAGTTTCAGAGATGTTCCCAACAGGGGATTCATCATTCAGGAGGAATTTGGGGCAGAGTGATTTGTTGTCCCACTATGTGTGGCAAGAGGAGGAATATTTATCTCTGCTCTTCCAGAGAGGATGGAAATGGGGAGGAGGAAGGTGGCATCGTCTTCTGCCAAGACAGAACAGCACAAAGTACACAAATCAGGCAAGGTTATAGTTTCAGGTGATTCTCACCCCCAGCTGGGCTCAAATGACAGACACCAAGAATGTTTTACTGTCAACAGAATGGTACCTCTGGCATGCAGAAGTTCTGCTGCTTTCTCAGCTATGCTGCAATGGCCTATACATGGCCTCATAATCTGAATGTAATCAAATAAATTTGATGGTGGATGAAAGAGTAAAAAAAAAAAATCTACTTTATGGTCAAAATATTTATTTAAAATAAATTACCTTAAATTATTAAATTTTTTTCCTTAAATTAAAGGAATCTGGGCTGCTGTGTCCAGCTCTGGCTCCTCAGCACAGCAGGGCCAGGAGCTCCTGGGGCTGAGGAAGGGCCTGGAGCAGCTCCGTGCCCAGGAGAGGCTGAGGGAGCTGGGGCTGCTCAGGCTGGAGAGGAGCCCCAGCTGAGAGGGGCCCTCAGCCCTGGGGGTCCCTGGGTGTCCCTGGGTGTCCCAGTCTGTCCCTGTGTGTCCCTGTGTGTCCCTGTCTGTCCCTGGCTGTCCCTGTGTGTCCGTGGTGTCCCTCTCTGTCCCAGTCTGTCCCTGGCTGTCCCTGGGTGTCCCTGGCTGTCCCCAGGTGCAGGAGGGGCAGAGCAGGGCCCAGGGACTGAGCCCAGCCATTCCCCTGCACATGAGGCACAACTTCTGCCATGGTGTCCTGGGTTGATGCTGAGTTGTATCCCCATTCATCTGTTTAGCTCAGAAATAAGTTTTGCACCTTTAAGAGTGAAGGGGGGAGAAGGAGAAGTGGTGGAATGTCTGAGGTGGTTGTTTTCAAAACATAAAGATCAGAGATTTCAGCTTTCCTTCACCCAGACTGTTGTCTGCAGTTTTTCTCCCAGATTTGCCCTAAACCAGGACACCTGGGCAGTGCCCAGCCCTGAGCAGAGAGCAGAGAGGGGCTGGAGTCTCCTCCCTGGGATGTTCCAGAGCCCTCTGGACACACTCCTGTGCTCTGGGATGGCCCTGCTGGAGCAGGGAGGTGGCACCAGAAGAGCCACCATGGTCCCTTCCAGCCTGACCATTCTGTGAGGATGTGAAAGAAAGCAAAAATAAACCTCTTCTCTTTCCTCTCCCCAGCTTGCTTTGCAAACCATGGCCAGGTAGGAATTACTGATTCTGTCACACCACTTCTGATCAGGATGCAAACAAAATCCCACCAGGCAGATTTCCAGAGGAATGAGCTCTGCATATACAATCCATTCAGTTCTGCAACAAAAGATTGATTTAAAACAGGAGGCGTGGAAGGCCGTCCAAAGATTCTTGTTACACAACTGCTTTCAAACCTCTGACACAACAATGCACCACCATGGCCAGGCATTATTTGTTTAACTCTTTTGCTCTGGGTCCCTGCTGGGCCTACATTCATTTTTGCCTTGGTTCCTGTGCCCTACATCACATCCACAGCAGCCACTTATCTGCAGCGATCCAGCTCAGAGTTTTGCTGGATTTTATGACAGCACTGCTTCAGATTAACTGCTCCCTATTCTTCTATGAGCCAGTTAATCACTGTACTGCTTATTCTATTACTGGGTAATCAAAAAATTAACAGCAATCATCCCATAATGGCAATTCTGTGGCATTACATTAGTCAACTTCCTCTGTCCTGAGCTGCTCTTACACAAATTACTCCTTTTTTAATAATTTAATCTATTTTTTTTATATTCTGAAGTATCTCTCACATTTTGATCCTGACCTATAATGATTAGTTCAGGTAAATTATTTTCATATCTATTCACATTAAAAAAAAAAAAAAATCTTCTCATATTTGAAGTGATTTCTTCTATCTAGACAATTTCATTCCCATTAAAACTTTGTGTTGGGCACCCAGGTGCTTCTTTTAGTAATTGATTTTTTGGTAATTAAGCATATTTGCTTTCCTCAAGATTGTCTCAAGCACTCTTCAAGCAGTAATATGGAGGTTACCTTTGTAAAGCTTCTCCTGCCCACAGTTAATTCAGCAGTGACAAATTTCCCATAGCAAACAAGAGACTTGACATCAGTATTTCTAAACAGCTGCAGTTAATAACATGACAGGCCCTAATTAGAACAACAGCATGACCTTCTGCTTGTAGATGCTCACAGAACTACAACTGAATTCAAACAGAATTTCAAGAAGGCTGATGGCATAAAAACTTTCTTCCCGTATCATGCAGGCACATTCCACATCCCTTGGGATGTCTCAAATAAATGTGATGCTGCAGTAGTCATATATTATGCTAATAAGAGGGTTACAGATATTTTTTTTTCCTAGACACCACTCAATGGAGCAATTGGTGGCTCCAGACTCTTTTACAGCACACATGAATAAAAAAGTCAGGGCTGACTTTCCCACCATCAAGCAAGCAAACAAAATCCAGTAATTCAACAAGTGATCAGAGGATGCTAAATTACAGAGCCATAGAATGGTTTGGGTTGTAAAGGATCTGGAAACTCATCCAGTGCCACCCCTGCCATGGCAGGGACCCCTCCCACTGTCCCAGGCTGCTCCAGCCCCAATGTCCAGCCTGGCCTGGGACAGTGCCAGGGATCCA
>VYXF01008233.1:12208-33678 GCA_013397295.1 Polioptila caerulea
GAGGATGCTAAATTACAGAACCATAGAATGGTTTGGGTTGTAAAGGATCTGGAAACTCATCCAGTGCCACCCCTGCCATGGCAGGGACCCCTCCCACTGTCCCAGGCTGCTCCAGCCCCAATGTCCAGCCTGGCCTGGGACACTGCCAGGGATCCAGGGGCAGCCACAGCTGCTCTGGGCACCCTGTGCCAGCCCCTGCCCACCCTCCCAGGGGAGGATTTCTCCCAATACCTGAGGTAAATTTCTCTTCTTTCGATTTGAAGCCATTGCACTTTGTTCTGTCACTCCAGTTCCTGCTGCAGAGCCCCTCTCTGACTCCCCTGTAGCCCCTTCAGACACTGGAAGGGGCTCCAGGTGCCCACAGCACCTTCTCTTCTCCAGGCTGGGCCACCAAGCAGATTCCCAGGGTTCAGGAAATAGGGAATTACAGCTCCTCTACCAAACACCAGAAAACAACCTAATACCTTAAGTAAACACACCCATCTGACCACCTTGCTCTTGATGCTCTTCCCATTTTAAAAGGAAGGAATGAGGCAACTCAAATGCATCTATGAAGTTGAGATGTAGCCCAAAATGACAGGAGGAGTTTCAGCTGAGTGTAGCATACACTAAAATCACTCATCAAGGGTGAAACTAAAAAGTTAAAATCTCTGCTAGACAATCCCTTAAAAATGCAAATCAATAACAACTCCACAGAAGTTATTGAAGGTAGTAATGGTCATTGGTTATTCTCCTCTACTATTTAATCTCATTTAGAAGGTGTCATGTGCTATTTGTTTTTAAAAAAAGGGTCATTCCATCAGAGTACACATTTTTTTTCACAATTTTATTATGTTTCTTTCATATTTTTTTGTGAATTAAGTAATTGAAGTATCCAGTCAACATGAATTTGAATAGTTTTAATCTCAAATATGTTCATGTCTCCATTATCAGAAATAGTCACATAGTTATGTGACTGAGCTTTTCAAGACAGATGTGTCTTGGAAACTTGAAGAAAAGAAGGGACTTCAAGCAAAATCTTTCTGTGCTGCTCATTTTCATTGTGAGTAACCTTAAACCACCCTAAACTGAAGCAAATATCCTTTAATTCTTGTCAAAAGTGATTGCTTTACTACTAAGAGTCTCTTATTAAAGATGCAGAGTAGATGAAAGAATTTGAAAATGTTATTAAAGGTGAAGTTGAATTAAAGAATGAAGACTCCAGTGCAGGGAGGCAGTTAATCATGTACAGAGGGTCTGCAGTCGTTGTGGCTGCTTCCCTAAATCTGATTCTGTGTCCTGAACAGCAGCACTTCTATTTTTTTCTGTTTGGATTGTGTGAGAATTCCACACAGAGAGAGAACACAGACCTTGCTGTGTACCTGACAGCCATTTTCAAGTTGCATTTAATGATATGACAAATGGTGTGTAATATCTGTGAGAATGATTTTAAAGGGTTTGCTCAGTAATTCCATTATCTTGATTAGCCTGCTATGATAAGCATCTCTTAAAAATCTTATTTGCTTCTGGATTTTCCTTTGTAGTTTCATTGCACTTTGAATTGAATTGCATGCATCATCCTTCTGCCACGGCCTCCTATTTTATTCCAGCAATTTTGGATGTTATTTCCCCCTTGACATCCCCAGATGTGCACTTGCAGATTTCACTGCCTCGTTGGATGTGCTTTCCCCTAGGTCATTGCTGCATTAGGACAGATTCACTGCACGAAAGAAATGGACACATTCGAGCTCTTCCAGGCTTAGAAAAAACGTGTTCTGCCTATGGTTGGGCAAAAATAAAACAGAATTAGCAGGTATACTGGTGGTATTACTCCCTAAGGATTGAGATTCTTAAATCCCCTGGGCAAGGAGTAGTTTCTGTTTGTGTCATAACCAGGTAATGCACAGCCACATGTCATTGTGTACCACACCCCTGAGGAATCATGGAATCACACAGGACCTGCAGACCTTACAAGGCTTCCTCTGCAGGATCCTGACAGGAGCAGGTACGTGCAGACTGCAGAATCACAGTGACAGAAAAAAACCACTGTTTCAGCACAGACGTTATTGCAGCAGCACAGTCAGCAGCACCTCCATAAGATGACCTGGAAAGGGATTTGATTCCTTCTGAGGGCACCAGGGATGGGATAAACCTCTTAAAAATGGACAGGCACACATCTGTGAGCACAGCTGCTCCAGGAGGCAGGACCCACAGGAAAGACTGGCACTAATGAATTGCTGGGAGTCAGGGCAGGGAGGAGAAAGAGGACAAAAAATATGAACTTACATCAGCTGGTGGAAGTACACCATGAGACTTCTCATAATACCCTAGAATACCTTGATTTGCAAGGGGTTCTGAGGAAAATTACATACTAACTCCTGACCCTGCATAGGACACCCCAAGAATCCCACCCTGTGCCTAAAAATATTGTCCAGACATTCTGGAAATCCAGTAAATAACTCCCCCCAAAAAACCATCATGAATGAGGACTCTGAGCAGGCATTCAGAGAGCTGCTGAGGACATGTGCACAGGACTGTGAGGGATTATTTGTATAGAAGAAACAACAAGGAAAATTCTGGGGGAGGCAGAGAAGAGAAATCACCAGAGGGAACACTCCTAGTAATTCTCAGGCTGCCATGCCTGTGGTTATTTAAGATGCCACACACGAGGTAAATCTGCATCACATACAGAAAGGAAACCTTTGGCATCTTAACTGCCTGGAAGGCCAGTTGGGTGATTTTATCTCAGATTTTGAGACATTAAAATGTGGAGGAAATACATGGAGATGCCAGAATCTCTATGGGAATAATCTGTCCCAGCAGAGATTTAGTCAGGGAGAAGATTTTCAGCTGTTGTGCTGAGAGCAGGGAACACCAACCCTTTGCAAACTTGGGATCCAGGTGGCTGCTCTTCAGTGCCAAGCTCTTCTGGGACCTCTGCTTCAAAGGACTGAGTTTTCAGGGCAGGACCACTACAAACTTGGCAATATTGGTTTCTAATTAAAAACGGGTTTAGCAAAAGTGGAAACGTTCAATAAAACAAAGCAAAATTAGAAATCACCTATAGACGTAGTGGTGCCAGAGCAGTCTGCCCTGAAAACCCCTCTTGTTCTGATGCAAACCTATCAGCACACAGCCTCAGAGAGCTCAGAAAGATGATATTTCTAAGTTACACACAACTTCCCATGAGTGGTTTGCATTAAAACCAAGTCAGCAGCTGAGATGGGGATGACCTTTCGACTATAACCACTGCTCCTCTCACAAGTAATTTCTCTAGAGCTACATTTCCCTGCTTTATCTTAGCAGATGATACTATTGCTACTGCCAATGCTGCTCTAAAATTCCTTTTATCTATTTTTGAGCTGTTATGTGCCTAATAATTATAATGTAAATGTGCTTTCATAGCTACTGGGCAATTCTTGTTTTTTCTCTCTTCATAATAAATTACTTATATTAAATTACAAACAGCAGCCTGAGGCTGTAGAGTTGATACCCAGAGGCTATTAAAAACTTTCAACCTCATGTCTGACAACTGGGGAGTTGAACAAACATCCTCACATATGTTACAGTTACGATAAAAGTGATAATTATCTTTGTATTATGAAGGATGTTAACTACCCCACAAATTTATTTTTCTTAAAATTTTATGAGGACACAAAGCTGCATTTTACAGCTTTTACTTTTTGTTTTCATTACAGTATGGTTTGTAGCACCATCTCACAAGCCTGAAAAAAAATAATTACGTTTTTGGGTTTTTTTACATTGGCAGAGGAATATTCATTGCCTCTAAATTCCTCACCCTTCCTCAGTTTCCAATAGCACTAAAGGACTGCAATAGTTATTTTCAAGGCTTTCATCTTACTGGAGGATATCATAGACTTCTACTGTCATTTTTATTTTTACTATTTCATAGTGTTTTAGTTAACCAGTGTGAGGAACCTGAGGTTGCATTCAAATTTAAATCTGATTTATTTTTTCCTCATTCCCAAGCCATCAAGAGCCTCTTCAAGCTGGAACAAAAATAAACACATTTCAAATGGTCTTAAACACTGGGCAAGCTAATGGGCGTGAAAACGCTTGTTATTAAAATAAATGCAACTTTCTTGGGCAAACAAAACTGTAGCCTATAAATAGATTATCCTGACAAATTAGGCAGGTGCAGGAAAGCTGCAGAGCCTGTGATGTGTCTCCTGAAAGCAAGGCAGGGCTCCTCTGATGGAGATAAGACAATTGTTTCATGCTTCCAAGTACTCGTAAAGAGCTGTTTGATTTGAAACCTACTGAGATGATTAAAAAGCACCTACCAGCCCTTTTTATCCTTATTTTCATGGGAATATAGAAATATAATGCCACAACATTATGTTCAATAGAAACACAGATTGAAGTGATGGTGTTTCTGAGCAAAACATTTTGTCTTTATTTATCCACGGTGCCCCGTCTTATCAATTCACCAAAATCTTTGAACACCTTTTTATTAAAAAATAATGTCTGTGAGGTACATCTGTTTTGATTTGGTATTGGATATTTACACTGCTCTGCTGGACCTTTAGGCTGTAAATATTGGGTGTTTACATTGCAAGCACAAAAAAGGGACCCTGGAAATATTAGAAAATGGGGATTTTTTTTTTGTTCCTTCTCTGGAAGAACAGCTGTTCTCTGAGCCAAATCTACACAGGGACCTGAAAATCCAAGAGAAAAAAATATCTCTCCTCTGTGAGTTAATTTTCATCTCAATTGCTGGGAGGAAGGGGAAGGGGGATGGGGGGAAGACAAAACAACATGGGAGAGAATGATGGTTTAGATAGACAATAAAAATAAAGACTTTTACACAAATAGTCCTTATTGTAAGAAAATAAATCAGAGAAATATGGTAAAGATTACATATCTACATAGTGTTCACATTCTTCCTGACATTCTGCAGAGATGTGGGCATTTTCTTCCAGGTAAAGCATCACAAAGAACTAAAGGTCATAAATACCAAGCAGAAAAGAAACAATATTTTGGAAAAAAAGTATGTGTGGTAAAAATAAGTAGCTGTGAGTTCATTTGGCAGAAAAAAAATTTCCCTGTTATTCTGTAGGGAGCAAATGAACCTACAGTATTTAAAAGATATAAAGATTTATAAAATAAAGGATTCTTCAAATGAGAATAAAGCAATTTTAATCTGTTAGACCAAGAGAAAAAATAAAAATACATGTGGTCAGTAGGAAAAGGGGATATTTTCCCCTTAATATTTCCCTAATAGATTATTCCAAACATGTTAAGCTGCTTTCAAGAAATCTAGGTGACTCTAGAAAGATTATGCAAATAATTATTCCATTTCTGCTCTTTTTCTGGTGAAGTATCTCCACCATTTTTAATGTAGCAAAGTCCCAGCAGCCCGTATCTCTACCACACAGCTGGCAAGCATATCGAAAGGATTATGCATAATATGCATGTGAGCCCATGAAGCAAATGCATTTATGCAGGACTGAAAAGAAGTAGCAAAGCTTTAGTTCCCGAGCCACAGAGAAAAATGGCTGAAATAAATTTCTATTTCTCATCCACCCTTTTCCTCAAATCCCAGCCTCTTGCTACCTGCACCTCCATTTCCATGGCAAGGTTAAAAGCATCACCAAACCCACCCTGCTCCCTGCCAAGCCAGTGCAGACCTGAAAAGGCTTTTTTTTTTTGGTGCATTCTGGGTGGGTTTTTTTCTTAAGCTAGATGGATGTACAGAATCTTTTCTTCCCTCCTCCTCCTCAGGTAAGCATTTGTCACTGACATTTGTGAGAGTTGCAGGCTCCCATCAAGACAAGGCTGCTGTGGATACTGGCAGGTGTGAATGCAAGAGAATAATTCATTCTCCTCAGATGCATTCCTGGGCAAGAAAATGTGCAAATGCTCTTCTAAAGCCAAGACTACATATAAGGAAAAAAAAAATACAAAAAAAAAGAAGAAACCAAACCCAAAGAGTACTGTTTTACTGTTTTTTAATGACAGCTTATTCCAAACAATATTTTGCTTCACTCATCACTATTTGAAAAATACTATTCCCATTGCTAGAACAATCCCTTAAATATGGTGCCCAGACTTCTACTTTGATGGCATTTTATTTTGTCTAAGTGTTTCTCTGCACTGCCAGAAATCCTCAAGGAATGTGAATGTGGGCAGGCACATCCACCCTGAAATCCCACTTTGGTAACAGCTGGGTTTAAAATTTGAAGATTCAAAGTTGTCCAAGGAATCCTGTGTTAAGGAATGGAAGCAGGTTGGATTTTTTTTCTCATATTTTGCACTGTTTGGATTCCCTACAGAGTTTAACTCACACCTTAAGCACCAGCAGTGACACCAGCTAGAGAAAAACGAGTTTTTGTTTTAGGGGTAGATTGGAACAGGAGGGTTTGAAGAGTTCATGTGCTGATAACAATCAAGATAACACAAAGCCTGCACACCTCCTCAGCTTCCAGAGGGGGTTTTGCCATCTGCAGTGAAACCCCTGATGCCACAACGGGAACAATTGGTGTATGAGAGGGCAAGGGACATCCTAACTGCTCTGACTCAATGCTGAGCTGCTAAAGCAGGAGAAATCCACACCTAGACCAGCACAGAGCTCACGCAGAGAAAGGAATTTCACTGTTGCACTTCTGCATCAGATTTTTCTGGTGTCTTATTGCATAATTTTCACCTGTGGCTTCACCCCCCTTCCCAATACCCTAAAAAGACAGCAAGTGATTAAAAGGCTGCCTACAAGAGCCTGGCACACCCAATCTGTGCCCATTTGTGAGCCTGTAAATGTCACCCACAGAAGTGTGGATCCAATTCTGTGAGTATCACTCTCCTGGCCAGTAAATCTGCCTTGCTGTCCTTCTCAGATCCTCTGAGGTGTAATCCCAGAAACTGCTTAGCTGACAGCTCTGTTGTTCAGCTTTTTGAATCTCCCTCAGAGTTCTTGCTCTTTTCATCTATTTTAAGAAAACTTCATGGCCAATAACAGCATCCCCAGGCTTTTGAAAATGACCAAACTGAGACTGTTCTCAGTTGTTCACCTCTCACACTGAACTTCCAAGCGGGGAAATCAACCCACCTGTGATCATCTGGTGGATGAGAGGTGGGATATGCCCTGTCCATGGGTTCTGGGACACAGAAACTCCCTGGGCTGGGCCGATCCCACAGCCTGGGCTGCAGATGAGAGGGAAATTCTGCCCCTGTGCCCCCGTGCTCAGGTGAGCCCCCAGTGCTGCAGAGCTGCCCCAGGCCTGGGCCCAGCACAGGGAGGAGCTGGAGCTGCTGCAGAGAGCCCAGAGGAGGCAGCAGGATGGGCGGAGGATGGAGCAGCTCTGCTGGGAGGAAAGGCTGGCACAGCTGGGATTGTTCAGCTGCACAGGAGAAGCTTTGGGCTGAGCTCGGGGTGGCCTTGCAGGGCCTGAAGGAGCCCCAGGAAAGCTGGAGAGAGACAATTCCCAAGGGATGCAGGGACAGGACACAGGGAATGGTTTCAGACCAAGTAGGGTTACATGGGATATTAGTAAGAAAGTTTTCTCTGTGAGGGTGGTGGGGCCCTGGCACAGGGAGTCCAGAGCAGCTGTGGCTGCCCCTGGATCCCTCTCCCAGGCCAGGTTGGACATTGGGGCTTGGAGCACCCTGGGACTGTGTCCCTGCCCATGACAGAGGGTTTGGAATCAGATGATCTTTCAGGTCCCTTCCAACACAAACCACCCTATGATTCTCTGATGACCCCAAAGCCCCTGTGATGGGATGGATTCTGACACCCAACAGAGATTGCACAGGAGATGTGCAACCACCTCTCTGTCACCTCAGGCACAGTCTGGCTCCAAGAGAACCTGAAGAGGACAGAGCAGGGTGGCTGGGCTCTCTCTGTGCTAAAGAGCAGGCTGAAGCACAGACAGACCCTCATCTCACCCACTTGGAGATAATCAGATAAAGAAGGAGCACAAAGTGAATTAACCTTTGTTAACCTTTGCTGTCATAACCTTTGCTTCCCCACAGGAATGACTTCCCTTGCTCTACCATCCACTTCAGAGCATTCGTTAACCTTCTTTAAATTAGAAATTATAATGTAGGCTTGGTAAAAATAAGGGGGGAAAAAAAAGAGAGATGATAATCCCACAAATCTCCAGCTCATAGAAGCAGACACTGACTCTGTCAGCCAAGGGGCTGACCTGTGATGTCAAAACTGAAAAGATGCTTGTACCAGAGGGGTTAATTCAGACAACTCTTTTAAAATGCAAATTTTCTGCTTTTTGCTTTTCTTGATTTCAAGCACAGCAAAGCAGGGGCTGTAATTAGAGAATGGGTAGTCGGCACTGTTCACCAGTTGTGCGTAAGCTTTAAACTAATAACTCAGCAATTAGAAGAAAAATGAGCAGTAATTACACACATTTTACTCACTGGTAGACAGATGGAACATTTTCTGCTCGTTATTGGCAAACTGTCACTGCATTTATTTCATTTTTAGTGTTTACTGTTTGTTGTAGTTTGATTAGGAATAATTACAGGCTAGGAAAAATACGAAAGAAATGAACAGCCTTTCCATTTTTACATCCTTAAAGTGATACAGCCATTTCTTCCCCCATTTTCTCCAAGATGAACATGTTCTCTGTTTAAAACTTCATTGAGATCAGGCTGCACCTTATGGAGCTTGGTGAGAAAAAGGAGTAAGGCAGTGCAGGGAACACCATCCTCTCCAGAATGGTTGATAAAACACTGCTGGGGTCACAGGCAGCTTCCCTGGTGGGCACTGCTCCATCTTGCCAAGCTATTGCATAAATTGGTTTATATTTATTGCAGCTACAAGGCTTTGGTCAAAAGCAGCATGTGAGCCAGATCCCAGCCTGCAGGGAACGAGCAGTGCCCTTACCCCAGGTAAGCAGGAAAACACAAGAGGCTGGAGGCAAGACCTTCATGTTTCCACCTTGCTGGACTTTGCTTCCCTATCTTCTCCTACCTAATTCTGGATTTCTGAGTCTTTACATTGCACAGACTGTGCCTTACTCCCAATCTTTGGGGATAATTTGAGGAAAGGGAGTAGGTGGCTGTCACCTGTGGTTAGACTGAGCTGCAGAGCAAAGTACCCAAAAAACATATCCAAAGCTTCCAGATAAACTTGGATCACTTTTAGAGATTTCTAAATACTGAAGCTTCGAACCAGGGACAAAGACCTCGTGTTTTAATTCTATTCATGACAAGGTTTTTCTAAGCCCTTACCTGAAATCCATAGAGTAAAACACACCAAAGTGTGCAGGTCAGAGCTCATTTCTTCCTTAGTTCCAGCATCACTGAGATCCTCTCACAGCCCCAGCCTGCCCTGCACCAGGCTCTTGGATATCACTGACATTTTTATAGATAGGACAGGAAAAAGCAAACGAATGCTCCCATCAATAAATCCTGACATTACAGACAAAGCAGATCTTGTGACAAGGTGTGGGGGGGTGGGAGGTGGATCAAGCCTGCCAAGCCTCAGGAATCTATTCAGTAATTGTGTAAGGTCTGAAGGCCCAAACAATCACTATGTGAAGATTTCCTCAGCTTTGCTTCAAATACTTCCAGCACAATTTTATTGCTTTTAGTTTTATTTTATTTATACCATCAACATTCTAACCACCTCTGCCTTCTTTAACATTTAAGTTTTTTAAAAATAAAGGGTCAAAGCAACAAACCTAAGGAAAAAAAAAATTAATTTCCCTGCAAATATCATGGGATTTGAAGGTTGAGGATGGGGTGCATCTCTGATAAATTGATTTAAATACACTGATGCACATAACCTAATACCACTTGAAAGAATAACAATGCTAATGAAGTCCTAGGAAAATCCAAACCAGTCCTGTTATGAAATCTGGCTGCAAACTTCACATGAGGCCGCAGTGATAATCTCCCATTTATGCAATGCCTTGGAAAAGTTTCCTGGCTTTATGGTAGCATCTCTAAGGCAACAAAATTTTGGCATGACTCATAAATCCTGTATTAGTCAGGTTGGAATGGACAACCTTCTAGCTGGGGAAGTTTTCCCACTGCCAGCCCTTTCACCTGGTACAAAGATGCCAGGCACTGTATCCACCTCTGCTTGCACAATTCACAGCCAATGGTTTCCTCAGCAACACTAAATAAATGTTCTCTCTGATGCCACAACTGAACATGAATGAACTCTACAGCACAAGGCACCACATGAAGCAGCTTTTTCAAGGCCTGAAACATACAGTAGCTCTGAAAAAGGTTTCCTTGCCAAAAAAAAAAAAAAAATTGTCTTTGAATGCATATTATTTTTAAGACTTTTTTCGAGGCTTTAGTTAAAGCTTAAAGTTTTTCTCCAGAATAACAAGCAGTGGATGATTCTTCTACACTGCCAGCTGAAAGACCAAGCAGAGGCTCTACAGACCCTAGAAGTAGAGATTATGGGGGAAAAACACCAAAAACACCATCACCATAGGAGCAAGACAGAGGCTTTGATTGTTGCAGCAGTAGAAAGCACCAAAATAGTAATGGCAAAGAAATGGAAAGCAGGAAAAATGTCTGAAAGAGCAAAGATTGTGCAAAAACAGAGGACTTCAAATGATGTGGCAAAATATTCACTGCAGGTCATTGGTGTTTTTGTGCATGAGGCAATTCCTACTTATGAGGCTGTTGTGGAAATTTCTAAAAGAAAAAAGGTGCATCATCAATCACAGAATCATAGAAAGAAAAGAAAAATGGAAGGGTCTGGATTGGAAGGGAACTTAAAGATCACTTAATTCCAAACTCCCTGCCACAGACAGGGACAGCTTCCACCGTCCCAGGTTGCTCAAAATTTCACTCAATCTGGTCATGAACACTTCCAGGGATGGGGCAGCCACGGCCTCTCGAGGCAGCTCATGCCAGGGCCTCACCACCCTCACAGGGGAAGGTTTTGTTATAATGTCCCATCTAACCCCAGTCTCTGCCAGTCTGAAGCCATTCCCTGTGTCCTGGCCCTGCATCCCTTGGGAATTGTCTCTCTCCAGCTTTCCTGGGGCTCCTCCTGGCCCTGCAAGGCCACCCTGAGCTCAGCCCAAAGCTTCTCCTGTGCAGCTGAACAATCCCAGCTGTGCCAGCCTTTCCTGCCAGCAGAGCTGCTCCATCCTCTGCCCATCCTGCTGCCTCCTCTGGGCTCTCTGCAGCAGCTCCAGCTCCTCCCTGTGCTGGGCCCAGGCCTGGGGCAGCTCTGCAGCACTGGGGGCTCACCTGAGCAGGGCACGGGGACAGAATTTCCCCCTTTTCCTGTTGCCCCCACTGGGGGATGAGCCCAAGACACAAGTGGCTTTCTGGGCTGCAAACACAAATTACCAGCTCATGTCCAGCCTTTGCCTGGGTTGTATTTATCCAGCCTTACAATGGAAGGCAATTTCATGTAGGTGAGAAACTGGAAACCAGCTGGTTTTTTTATTATTTCTAAACATGATCCAACAGAGCTGAGACACTACACCAAGTCAAGCTTCTGCCCAGCAAAGAGCAGCTGGAAATTGCCCTTGCAATATTATTCACTCCCTGAACAACTGGGAGCACACTCCTGGCAACCATGAGGTGCAGCACCAAGGTCAGGGAACTCTCTTTTTGTACCTTAAATTCATAATAACTCACAATTCATAATAAATCATAATTCCTCTTTAGCTGTGCTCTAAAAGGAATAAAATAAAACCACTGGCAGTTTCACATTTCTCATTTTCTATGAAATTTGGAAAACAGCACTTTCCTCATGGTGACAGAAGAGAATTTCTCTCTCGTTGTAAAGCTGTGCTGTTAATGATATTTAATTACCCATGCTTAATTACACCTGGCACTCTCCATCTTTGGCTCCCAAGGATTTTCCTAGTTAGATGATTAATGTGCATGGAAGTGTGGAAAATTTCAAAGCTGGGGCTTAACCTTGGCACTAAAGCAAGGCAAACTGGAGCATCTGCACTCCCATAGCTGGGCTCCATCTCTTTGTTGCACTTTGTCAGCACACAGGTACTTTGATATCACAGATACATTCCACAGAGGGCTTAAAAGAACTGTCCTGTGACATTTGCTTAAATCTTTTATATTTTTTCCCCCTAATTAGTGTTTTGCATCAGGACACCAAGCAGAAGCACAGATTTTGAACAGTCTTAATTTGATCTACACAGAGAGAGTTAAATAAAAGTAACAATTTTTATAAATGTGCTTTAATAATTGAGTGCTGTAAATTGCATTCAATAAACCTGAAGTAAGTGTGACAAACTTCTTCTCACCTGGCAGAACCCTAAGACACTTCTCACTTAATTTTATTTTTTTAATAGATCATAACTCTCTAATTTCTATTCTGCTCCAATATGTAGCAGTTTTGTAAATGGAGATTCTCAGAGTATCAGAACTGTGCTTCATCAGGGTCTCCACAGGAGACTGCACTATTAATTATATTATAGAATTATATTAATTATATTAATATATATTATATTAATTACATTATATAACATATTAATGGTATTCCTGAATGGCTTTTGGAGCAATTTTTAGAATATCCCACTTATGTCCTGGAGGATAAATGTGAATATTAGAAGTCCATAAGAAGTCCATAAGGAGTGACCTGTTTTGACCTGAGGTTTTTTATTTTAAAGATGATACAAGTAGGAAGGAATTGTACATATATATATATATATATGTATGTATATAGATATACACTAGCACCGGGTCATGTAACAAAATTGAAATTTTATCCTAGAGTACAGATTTTGTTTTGGGTTGCTTGAGATTTGGGCTGCTCAGTTCTTGCAACTGAGTTGCATAAGAATAAATCAAATTTATGTTCTGGTGTTGCAATCCATCAAGTGGCACAGAATAGTTTCATGGAGATAATTTTATGGTTTTTTTGTAAGAAAATGGTGCCTAAATCTAATTTGTTCTATTTCCATTCCATCTACAACTCTAGTCAAGAAATACCACTGGCAAAGGAAGGAAGGAAGGAAGGAAGGAAGGAAGGAAGGAAGGAAGGAAGGAAGGAAGGAAGAAAGAAAGAAAGAAAGAAAGAAAGAAAGAAAGAAAGAAAGAAAGAAAGAAAGATGCAAGCAGATCAAACCAAGCTGATAAATAAACTGTTGAGAAATAATCAGACTCTGTCTCTTTTCCTTGCAAGAATTTCAAAAATGTCCAATGTATTTCAGCTTTAAAAAAAAGTGTAAACCCCCTCAATTTCCCTTGTTATAGAAGTTCCAGCCACAGTTTAAAGCTGCACTATCACAAACAGTCTGAAAAGTTAAACAACATTTGAGAACCCAGATTTGTTCCCTGGTGAATGTAATCAAAGGATCATTAATATTGGCAAAGCCCTCCCAGCCCATGGAGTCCCAGCTGTGCCCTGTCCCCACCCTGTCCCCAGCCCAGAGCTCTGAGTGCCTCCTCCAGGTGCCACCTCCAGGAATGGGCCCTCCAAACCTTCCTGGGCAGCCCCTGCTAATGCTTAAGACCCTTTCTATTCAGAAATTCTTCCTAACACAAACATTCAAAATGTGATTGTTTATCTTAAACCCAAACATGCAGTAAAGTGCTTTAAACAGCATGAAAACCTGAATGAAGGGCAGTTTGTTAGGCAGAAAAGCAGGACCAGAGAAAACAAGAGCTCATCGATGAAGCAGCACTTACAAAGCAGGTTTACTTCAGCAGAAGCACAGCACAATTAAATTTCCCTTTGCTCTTCCAAGCAAAACCCACATGGGCTCGGAGCAGGTATTTATGAACTGGTTCTTGCTGACTGTGATAGAACACCAACTTCTTTGCTGAGCAGACTAAACTAATTGTTGCTCCAATATTAAAGCATATATTCCCTTTCCCACTTCTGACTCAGCTTTGAGTGAAATAATTTCTCCAGGCATTAAAGAGGCAGACAACCAATGTAATTTCCCTGCCAGCTTCTTTCAAACATCAATCCAAGGCAACTCCATTAATGGGTTGTTTTATTAATGTGCTTTGTCAACTTTATTAACCACTATTCATGAGGACTCTGTCCTAAGGGTTTTCCTCTCAAAATTAAAATGAAGTGAACAAGAAGAGGAGCATCCCACAGTTACTTGGGCATTTTATAAACAAAGGTGATTATTAAAACTCCTTTGGTTGATAGAGAAGCTCAACTTTTCCTCAGGGTGCCAAGACACATCTGGTAGGTGAGGTTTGCTTGGTTTCATCCTCTTTACTTAACTTGGGGAAGAAAAATCAGACATGAGTCAGCAGTGTGCTCTTGCAGCCCAGAAAGCCAATTGTATCCTGGGCTACATGAAAAGCAGTGTGGCTTGCAGGTCAAGAGAGATGATTCTCCCTTTCCACTTCAGTCTGTATCCAGGTCTGGGGTCCCCAGAACAAGAATAGCTGAACCTGTTGGGTCAGGTTCAGAGGGGGGACCACAAAAATGGTTCAGAATGTTGGAGCTCCTTTCTTGTGAATAAAGGCAGAGACAGTTGGGGTGGCTCAGCCTGGAGAAGAGAAGGCTTTGGGGAAACATCATTGCTTCTAAGCCTGCAAGGTGCAGGAGCCTCATAGGAAACATGGAGATTTTCTACCAGGACCTGTAGAGAGCAAGGAGCAATGATTTAAAACTGAAAGAGGGTAGATCTAGAATGGACCTAAGGAAGAAATTTCTTATTTTTTTTTTTTACTATAGGAGTGGTGAGACAATTAGAGATTATCCAGAGAAGCTGTGGCTGTCCCATACCTGGAAGTCTTCAAAACTAGGTTGGATGGGGCTTGGAGAACTTGTTCTAGTGAAAGATGCCCCTGCCCATGGCAGGGAGGTTGTAATGGTCTCCTGCAACCCAAACCAACACTCAATTATCATCAATACAAAAGAGTAGAAAGCCTTTTTGAAGAAATTCATAAACTCCTTGGAGAGCCTTGCTGGTTGAGGAAAATTTCATCCTGTTATATTTGTTTCTCCCACTTTATGCAGAGGGATTAAAGGTGGCTCTTCACTTTAGATCCAGAACATAACTGAAAGTGCTACAAGAAGCCCTTCAGTTCTGTTTTACAGACAAAAAAGGCTCATTACTGACAATCTCAACCTTCTGTTGATCATCACAAATAACTGCCTTAACCCTGAATATTTCAACACACATTTTAGAAGCTGGTTTGTAAAGGGCTTCAACAGCTTTAGACTCAGACTGTGCTGCACAGGTCTGCAGCAGTTCTTGCACTAATCTAAATACTTCTGCTGTATTTTTAAAAAGTAGGTAATATCAGGAATACAGCTGGAAGCTGAAGTGGAAAGACAGCTGAACTGAATCCTATTTCTGACTCCAGATGCATAAGTCATAGAATCATGGGATAATTTGGGTTGGAAAGGACATTAAACTCATCCAATGCCCCCCCTGCCATGGGCAGGGACACCTCCCACTGTCCCAGGCTGCTCCAAGCTCCATCCATCCATCCTGGCCTTCAACACTTCCAGGCATGGGGCAGACACAGCTTCTCTGGATAAATATCCCTTTTATCTTTTGGGTTTTTTCCCTCAAGGAAGCCAACTCCTTTCAGCTGAAGTGTGTATATGAGAGAAGGGCAACTATGAGCACAGAGTTCAGTTAGCCCAGGGTTCAATGCAAGGGACACCATTGTGAATCTATAGCAGTGTTCAGCTAACAAAAAATAGGATGAAATTAAGGCCCCACTGAAGTCAGAGGACCCTTACAATTTGTGTCTATCTCTAGAATTAGAAAAGTCACATTCCTGCCCTACTGAGCTGATATCACTCCATTTCCCTCAAGCCTTCACAGATAATTTGTCTCTCTTACACTACACACAGAAATTCTGGAGTTTTCCTGTTCCCATCATCCTTTCCCTTGAGCACTGACCATTCCAGAGCAGCCCTGGAGCTCAAGAGAGAGTGTGAGAGGACATTCCTTCTTCCTCACAGCCGCTTGCTGCCTGACCAGTCCTACCCACGCCAGGTCAGTTACTCAGCACAGCTCCATCAGTGGGCTCCCATTTTTATTAACAAGAGGAACAAAATTACAATCTTTGCCAGTTCATTCTACAGCTTCTCTCGAAAATTCACGATTAGAAATACACATTGTGAAGTGAAGCCAAGGAAAAAAACACCAAAAAAAAAGTTTTACAGGGGCTGAGGAAGTTTTACTGCTGAGGGAGAGGGAAGTTTAGCAAAGGAAAGCTGCCTTTTAACTCCAGTTTTTTCAATATGAGAAAAGTCTCTGATAGAGCTGAGAATTGGAAAACAGATTTTCACCAAGTATAACCACTTAATAGGCTTTCCTTCATAAAGTATTAATCTACTTGCTTTCCTTGACCTTTTTTAAACTATTTCCCCCATTTTGTCTTCCACCTAGAGCCTCAGTAAGGGTGAGGAACAAAGAGGTGCTAAATAGTCATGAAGACAGCAGTGAATGTGTTTGCTTTTATGGACCTGCAAAAATTCTCCATGGGTAAATTTTGAGAAAGGCACAGGTTATACTGATAGGTGTCGCATAAAAAGAATTGGGAGCAGAAAAAATTAGTGAAGAAGAGATATAATTTTACCAGTAAGGTGTGTGGATGAAGGTGAATGTTAAACTGAACAGATGCTGCCTTGCCAAGTGACTCTTGTAACAGCTGCTCTAAACCAGACAGCACCAGAACAGAGAATATAAAGTTATTGATGTTACTAATTGTACTGTGTCACATTTTGCACCATTGTTCTGTCAGGTTCCTGAAGAAATTTCTGACAAATACACTACTTACACTCTTCAGCCAGCTAGTAGCATTTTAACATGCTGTTCTCTGGGGAAAAAAAAATGTCAAAAATCTTAAGGTATTTTGAAAAACTTGCTTCATTATGAACTGGTCCACTGTCACACACACAAGAGCATTTCATTTCCCTGGCTGCTGTGAGAAAAGTAAAAGAAATAATTAGACACAGGGAAAAAAAAGTAGAACAGAGGCATTTTTCATTCCACTTATTAGTAGGTGGAACATTGCTGACAGGAGCAGGCAGACATCCCAAGGAGAAATCATCACAGGGTGGTGGCCAGCATTTTCAGGAACATCCTCCTGCCTTGCACCTGAGAGATAGAGGCTGGCACCCAGCAAGGTTTTCAAAGCAGCTGGAGGTCACAAATGCACTTTTCCCCCTTTATTTAACTCCTTTCCTAAAGGTCAGAGAGAAGAGCAGGAGGAAATCAGGAGCTGAGCTCAGTTTGGAGCTGATCTGAACCTGGGGATGACCCTTGGTGCACTGCCCCTGCGATCAGCATTATGCTGCTAAGAAATAGAGCTGAGCATTAAAGGTCATGGTTTTGGTGGGATTATGAGCAGGACTGCTCTCAGATAAACAACTCCCCACTTCTGCCCTGAAGCCCAAAAAAGCAACCTGAGGAGTGAACTTTCCAGCCTGAATAAATCAACCAAGGCCCTTTGTCAAAGAGGGAGCAGCTGTTCCATGAAGAGCCAAAAGAAGGTTTTTGCTGATTCATTTGCTGCCTATCAGGACTGAATTATGAGCCCTGTCTCAAAAAAGAAAAAGAATACATCATCAGAAGTTTTTTTATGGAGATTTTTTGTGAAGTTATATATATATATATATTTAGCTCATTTGCTCTTCAAGGTTAAAGCAGAATAATTATGGCTGAACAAATACTTCCCCTGGCAAGCACAAACAGAGTTTCAGTCACACTTTCTGTGCAGAAAAGTTGGAAGGCAAGGTCAGAGTCATGCTCAAATTGAGATTTTAAAATTCTGATTTCATAGAGTCTTTTTTTATACTTGGATGATTTAGAAATGTTCAAAACCAAAGCTTTTGTTTGTGGCTTCACAGCTTTGTTGCCAAAACTCATCAGCTGTCACAGGTGAGGTAATTTTGGGGGCAAGGGGTGAAAGAACAAAGATGATTCGATGTGAGTCATGTTGCTCCCATTTTTTTTTTTTTGTAAGGTTGTAATTAAAAAAAAAAATCTGTAACTAAATTTGAAGGCACAGACAAGATTTAAGCAGGTCAAGCCAGTGGGGTATCACACCTTTTTCAGGCCTTAACAGAAAATCCAAAGCAAAGAGTTATTCTTGATTCAGCAAATCCACACAGAAGCTAATTACCTGGTATTTCTGAATTATTCACAATGTTCCCTGTCCATCATTTGGAAATGATGGCTTGCTGATGCTTACCTGGCAAATACGACATGTCTGGGTAAATACAAATGTGTGGCTAAAGAAACACAGAGACAGCCAAGCTAAACAAAGTCCATTTGAAAGGGCAAAGTGTATTCCATTTTTACACAGGGCTGTGGATAAGTAGAAAGGTTGACATCAGATAAAGATGCAAAGCTGGGAAAGGATTGTGAGCTTCAAAGGCAATGAGTGCTTGGGAAATTGAACACAGAGGCTGGATTATATAGTTGAGGACTCAGCTGAGCAGCCCACAGAATTGGAAAATTGTCTTTCTTTTGATTATTGGTGTATGTGGCTGATTTAATAAAAAGAGTCGGGATGATGCATAGAATAGGAGCCTCCTTGTGCTCCCTACCCTGTACAGAATAAATCAGCTTTCAAATATATTTCATATGGAAAGAGTTGAGCAAGACAGACAAGGTTAAGTGAAGGAAAAAGAAAAAAAGGGTCGACTATCAGGTAAATAACACACACTGACTGAACTGATGGCAGAAAATAGGAGTGTTGTGGATTTATGGGTGAATTTGTGTAATTATTTGTCAGCAAGAGTGAATCTGGTTGACTTCCCAGAAATACCAAAGTACAAATAGGAGATCTGTTAAACTGCTCACAAAAAACCTGCTCATATTAAAATCCTATCAGGCACAATTATTTGTGATCCCATACCCCAGACACAGGAAAAGGTGAAATAGAAAGGACCCAGTATCTGCAAATACAGGGGCATCCAAGCCAAATTCCCTACAGGAAATTCCTACATTTTATCTGAGTCTGTTCCATCTCCAGCATCCTGGTATTTCTTTCCAGGCATTTCAAGCACAAATCTTCCCCTCATGTACTTTATCCCCTTCTCATTGCACACTCCAAAGCAGTCACAAGATCCTTCCTCCCACCTGGCTGTTAAACCTCCCTGTTTTTCCTTATCACTCTCTTTCCTCTTTTTCCATCCTAAAATCTCCTCTGTGCCAGTGCCCCTGACAGTGGCAGACGAAAGCCACAGCCCAATACCCCAGATTTCAGTGGTCCATGAGCTGTTGTCTCCACCCTCAGCACCGTCAGACCTTATCAAGTTTCTGTCTTATCAAGAATGCCATGAGACAGCAGGTGGAGTTATGGCTCCAGTGGTGCCATCTGAAGAACAAGAGAGTTTTGTCATCCAAACCTCTCAATTCAATGTTACTGAATCCCCATCAGCACACATGAACTTCCATCTCAGACTTCATACTTGTATTTAAACTCTTAATATCAGAATATCTGTGGGCAGTTGAGTTTAAATTCAGGTCTAAAAGCAAATGCAAAGTTCATGTCATAGTGACCTCATGTTTTTAACTGGCAATGCAATGACAAAAAGCTTTGGCACAGTGAATATAAAGTGGATGAGGATCCATTTTGTTTGGAGACTGTGCAGCCCTTTTAGGTTTTTGGGAGTTAATTATGCATTCCTAACACTGAGCAGCACAAAATGTTCTCTAGAGCACTGCAGAGATTTGTTGGGGCTGTAAGCAGATCATAGGAGCTGTTCAGTTTCAAACTCCATGGCAATGTGTTGGGGATGTGTCACATTGGAGGTGAGGTTGGGAAGGAACTGAAAGGAAAATTGCATTTTGCTGCCTGATCAGAGGTGCTACAAAACACCTGTAAAAGCTCTCTTGTCCCATCCAAACAGATTTCAAATACATTGGAAAATTCCACAAGAATAAGATCTGCTTTTGGTTTGTGATCTATTCTCCCCCCCAGCCTAAATTTTATTTTTAGAAGAGCTAAGCTGTCTCCATGCTATAGAAAACCTGCTTATCCAACTCTTCCATTTTGATGGATGGATTTAGGTCTATGTGACTAAACTTTGCCCCTTTCTGTCCAAGAAAGAAGGAAAATAACATAATTTACGTACATGAGGTGATGCAAAGTGTTGTAATAGAACTCAGTACACTGTTGCATGCTGAATTTAATAAATACCAGGAAACTGGTGAAGTTCTGGACCTAAATTATGTCACTGGACTAAATGGTTAGCTGGAAAACCAAAATCCCTCAAAATAATTCCATCAAAATTATAGAGCTGCAATTTACAGCAATCACGTTCCATTTCCTTGTGCTTTCAGGTAAAATTTCTGCTTTCTTTAAATCATCACCCCCCAAAAAACCAGCTCAAAAAACCTAACCAAACAGCAACAATAACAACAAAAAAAAAAGCACAAAAATAAACCAGTTATCATCTGTCACACATAGAAGATATCTCCATTAGGCTAAAAGTTCAAAAGTTCAGCAGCTATGAAGCCAACCCATTTATTAATTTTGCTGCTACTCCAAACTGCATCCACAAGTACTGACTGTCCAGTTAGCTCAAACTCAGGTCAGTGCATGGCATTCTCATGCTGTTGATCAACAAAATCCCATTTTTAGGGGGGTTATTTTACATCATTTTCACTTCTATTTTTTCATTGGCTTTTTTTCTACTTTATGCCCCAGTGATGGCACCAGTCCCTTCAGCTCCACAATCCACTGACATCTCTGTATTTCCATTTTACAAAAGTTTCTGGGCACTCCCCGATGTGCATTGAGCAAAAAGCGATTGTCACTTGTCCCATCAGTCCCTGGGCTGTCAAACAATGCATGATTTCTTTAATACCTCCTCAAGCTGACAAGATTGAACTAAATTGCATTATTATGTACTTCAGTGCAAAAAGATGGCCTGAGTAATTCCTGCAGTTTCATCCACACGCTTTTCAGAGAGCGGGGCAGTTTATTTTTTGCAATATTGCCACCAAAAATTGCCTTTTTTTGTTTGTTTGTTTGTTTTTTTCTCCCCAGTATGATTTCTTTAGGAGAGTTAATTGTGATAATAAATATGGTCTTTCTGCCTGCCAGTCCTCAGGGTAAAGAAAAATCAGGAATGAAGCATGGAATTACGATCAAGCCTGACACATGTACGGAGCATGACCTTCTCTGGGCTGTCAGATGCTGGGACTTCCCTAACCAAAGGAAAATAACAAAGTGAAAAGGCAAATATGAGCAGTGTGCAACGTTTTTGGTCACACCTCAGCAATAGACTTTTTTTTTTTTACAAATATCTGTGAAAAGAACAAAATTATTACTTTCCAAAGATAAATTAGCTGCAGGATGGGACAATACATGGATACTGTAACACTCTGCAGATTTAATCCTGAATTCCAAATGGCATGCAGGAATCTCTGTGTGAAAAGGATATCTCAGAAGCAGGCAGCACATCTGAAATCCAGTTTAGAATTTACCATCAGAGAAGCAGAATGAGGGGAAAAGTCTCAGTCCCACCCCTCCAGAACACTGGTGCACATCACAGAAAGAACTGCTTTTATTATGAAATGACACATTGGACTATCCCATCACTACAAAGATTTTTTTTTTTTTTT
>VYXF01008233.1:33733-92354 GCA_013397295.1 Polioptila caerulea
TTTTTTTTTTTTTTTTTTTTTTGCAGCTGGCATGGATGAAATATCAAAAGTAGCCGTTGAGAAGCTGGTTGCTCTAGGGCAGAGTTATTATTTTGAAGTTATATTTTTTCCACAATTTATGCAAAAATTTTCTGGGCCTAGTCAATGAATAGACAAATGGTCCCCCAGAATTAAATACTTCAACCCATGGAGAAAGGTGGAAAGGGGATTGGGAAGAGTGGGAAGGGTATCCCACAATGAGGAAAACATTCCCAGAAGCAAATATGTTAATCTGTGGAAGGGGAACACAGCTATCATTAATTCATTAATGTAGTTTTCCTATATGAAGCTGACATTTTTAAAATTTTTGAACAGCATTTCCTTATTCCAGCGACAGGAGCAGCTTCTCATGTCAGGACCCTGGACAGCGCACACACAACTCCGGGATCCTTTTTAATTTGCTTTTAAAGAGAGACACGGATCTGGAGAAGAGAAAAAATCATCTGTGTCATCCCAGCTCAAAACCTTCTCCAGTGATCGGAGCTGATCATCTCTGGCTGTGCTGCAGCACATCTTTCTTGAGGTAAACACTAATTGTTAAAGGATGGCTTTCGTTGGGAAAACCTTGCCTTTATTTCCCCTGTCATGGTAACGACCCCCAGTTGTATCAGCAAAGTCCTTCCAGCCACGTCAGCTGGGAATGAATAATTTCTGCCTTGATGTTCAGTAAGAAGCTGGAGAGTAAACTCCACCAGTCTTCACTTTGGGATGGCTTTTCCAGAACCCAGACCATTTTCTAGATTTGCTCCAGCACTTCCTCATCTGGAATACAGAATTCAGCTGCATGCCTCACTAAAGCTGAAAGCAAAATTCTATCATCTCCTCAACTCTGCTTAATATTCACTTAATCCCATGGCAGTTCCACAGTGTCAGCACAGCAGTGCAGGGCAGGCTGCACCCACAAAAATCCCAGAGCACATCCCAAGGGAGACCCCATTCCATCCATGGTTCCTAGCAGGATTGCTGGGGAGAACACTCCGGGAAAAATCAGGATGTGGCTGGAGAAGGGGGCATTCAGAGCTAGGGCAGCACTTTTCTGTGACAAACACCCTTGGTTTGGCTCCTGGAGGTCAGCACATNCCTCAACTCTTCTTAATATTCACTTAATCCCATGGCAGTTCCACAGTGTCAGCACAGCAGTGCAGGGCAGGCTGCACCCACAAAAATCCCAGAGCACATCCCAAGGGAGACCCCATTCCATCCATGGTTCCTAGCAGGATTGCTGGGGAGAACACTCCGGGAAAAATCAGGATGTGGCTGGAGAAGGGGACATTCAGAGCTAGGGCAGCACTTTTCTGTGACAAACACCCTTGGTTTGGCTCCTGGAGGGCAGCACATCCCAGCACAGTGCCAGAGCAGGTTGAGAAGTGGGCATGGACTTTGGGGAGGGGGGGGGAAGGACCACCAAAGACCTCCAAAGGGATCCAACCCATTTCTAGAAAGGTCTGGAAGAACAGACAGTGCATGAGAACTAAATTGCATGGAAAGCAGCAACTTTATCTCCAAGGCAGGGAAAACTTATCTGTCAAAAGCCTGGGAACATGAGCATCCCAAACCCTGGACCCTGGATTAATGATGGTGAGCCTTTTCCTTCTCTCCCTCTCTATAATTCATATTTTTGTCTCACTTTTCCCATTACCCAAACCTGGATACTGGACTAACGCTGGTCAGCTCTTTCTCTCCCTTTCTTTCTCTCTCTCCTGCTCTGTAATTCATACTTTTCTCTCTCTTTTCCCTTTACCTAAACCCATGTGCTTATACCAGGAGATCAGGGACCAACACACCAATTTCCATGTCAGGTTTGTAATTCAGTCATAAAACTCTGGTTTTTTTGCAGCCTGTGCCTTTTGTTCCTTTCAACCAGGAGCATTTTACAACCCCTGGGTGCTCCCTTTCCCTTTGAGGTGGGACATCCAAATGGCAAAACCTCTCTTCCTTCTGGTCCCTGGGCTATCCTGGGATGTGGAGCAGGAAATGGGCAGCTGAGTTCTGGCCTCTCTGCTTGACCCTTAAGGTTGTTCCCAAAGAGGAGGGGATATTGTGATACAAACCCAGTCTGGGGCTAGTATTTCTATTTAGGAGCTAAAAATACCTTCTTTATTTAGGGTAATTCTTGTGCCCAGCCTGTCCTGTTTGATCAAGTGCCACCATGTCAGGGCAAGATTTTTTCACTGCCTGACTTTCAGCCCCTTGAGCAATTTGACAAGGACCTTTTCATGTTTTCTTCTGGATGGTAGGAAAAAATATCGACTAAGCCAAGGACAGACCCACAGAACACATTGTTTTTGAGGTATCCTGGATGACCTAGGGGTTGTTTTTGTAATCTGTTTAATAAAGTTCCGTGTAGCTTTTGGATGCTGATAAATGTTTTTAATTACTTTAGTGACAGTAAGTCAATTACTTAATGTTACAGTCCATTATCACAGTGCTCCTTCTCTAACATATTTTCTGAATCTTCAAAAAATAAAGGGGAAAAAAATCAAGATCAAATTTTCAGACAAGGCCTATTTTCCATAAAACTGAAAATTATGTTGGCATCTTATGAGGTTTTAGGGGTTTTTTGAGGGGATGGGCTTCTTTTATTGTGAGGGTCTTTTTCTTTTTTTCTTTTTTTTTTTTAATTCCCTGATCAGCTTTTCTGTGAATCAGAATGGGATTGCCACTTGGCTAATACATTTTGAAGTAGCATGAAATTAATGTTCTGTACTATATTTTGAGGGAATGAATAAATCTGATTAGCACGAGACCTCCCTATCGTACACTGCAATTGCACTTTGCTGAAAGCTAGAATTATATCCTGAATATAAACGAGATGAAACTTATGAAAGTGATCAGCAAGTCATGCAGAACTATATATAATTATCTATTAACTAATTATAGCAGAGTTGGAGTCAGAAATAATATTGAAGGGGGGAAAAAAAAGATTGCCTATTTTTAATCTAGTTATCTTTAGATGGTTAAAATCACTTGCTGAAGGTAAAATTTTGAAGTCACTAGGTCTGTCTGGAAAAATGGAATGTCCCAGGATCTGAATAAAGGAATTCCATTCTCAGTAAAACAACTAAAACCAGCCTCTGGTCACAGAGGTAATTTGCTTTCTAAAAGGTTAAATATAAAATCCTAATACATGGTCCAGGTTTCAGCCACCTACAGAGGGAGGATGATTTTCCAAAGAACCAAAGCTTTAACTTTCAAGTCAGAGCTTCTCGTAATCACTAAGACATAACAAGGAGGGTAAATTGCAAAGCAAACAATTGTAGAGGCAAAGTGACAGAGCAAAATAAAAGATTTTCATTATTATATTTCAACAAGTGTCCAGCAAGACTTCTGTTGGGACTCAGATGTCTTCCTTCCACTTTAAGCACTTGGTCCAGTCTGCTTAGATTTATTTCTGCTCATTTTTCTGCTGAAATCAGTGAACTAAAAACCACTCCACCATTTAGAAAACATTGAAATACTTTTAAAAGCATACTTTTGAACTTCTGTTGCTATCAGGATATGTATGACGCCTAAAAGCAAGCTGAGATTGATGTCCTTTGTACTGCACACTGTGAATTCATGAAATGAAAGGGGGTACCTGCCCAGAAAATCTTTTATTAAAAAAAAAATTATATTTAAAAAAGAAAAAAATGAAAAGAATAAAAAACAAATCAAATAGGGAAAAAAACAGAAAAAGAGAACAAGGTGAGAACAAGTCCAAAGGCAGGGACCTAAAGGGCTTTTCCCCAAAACAAACACACAGAAAACAAAGACTTAAAAATAAAGTCAAGTCTCAAAACTTTTTGATTCATGGCTTTGCTCAGTAAACTACACTATCAACTATTAGAGGTTTTCTTAAATGTCAATATTATGATAAATTTTCAAATAAAAATATTTATAAGGTTTTCATTGACCTTATTTCTTTCCCCCTCTCTCTCCCAGCAAATTCTTGTCTCAGCTCTCCAGAGAAGAATTATTGAAGTCCCTCTAGTTGGGCTTAAAAATAAAACCAAAAATTGGCAAGTACATTCTGCCTATTTCCTAAGAACCAACGTGGTATTTCAGTTTAGCAAAAGCGACATGATGATGGGTTACAGAGAGATGAAATGAAATCATATTGCTAAACCAAACTTCCTAGGACACCCTGGGAATACTACATGCATCTTCATATTCATGAGGCTTAATTATAGCAAAATAACCAATCTGTAAAATACAGCTACGTTCAAGTACTGATTTCAGGACTAAAACATGAACAAAGAGAAGATGTTTCCCAGGAGATGCCTCTACAAGATGTGCAGAGGCACTAATGTAAGCAAAAATCAAAAAAGACAGATCAACAGATCCTATAACGTGGAAGAACTAGAGCAGCAGCCAAGGAAAGAATTAACATTCCTTTGGGAATGTGGGGAGTTTGAAATATTTTATAAAAGATCTACAGCAGCTGCACTTCTTGTTACATGGCTATCACAAAAAAAACACCAAATAAATCACAAAACAGAAAGATTGCCAAACATTAGGGGACAAAGAACACACATTTCTTTGCCAGGAACAGCAGCAAATGGGTACAGGCTTTTTATAAGCCAAAAATTTTGAAACAGTGGTCAGAGAGGGGTTATTAGGTCATTCCTGGTGATTTATCAGTTTCTGCCACGGCTGTCATTTCCATTTTTTCAGGTGGGAAAGAAGAATATTGTCACTATACAAATGATTTCAAGGAAAACCACTTGGCAAGTGGCCATAGCCTAAAAAGTTTAATCTCAATTTCTCCACAGTAACCAGTATAAATATTACATCCCATCCTAACTCCATAATCCATCCATCTCTGGGCAGAAAATGATTTTAAGAAGTAAGTATCTATATAACCTCTTTGAGGCACTTCTGGTCCTAGAAAAAGGCAGGTACTGGGAGATTGAAATCTGCATTTCATTAGCCTGTGGTTAACAAGCTGAATTTCTTGTTCCCCTCAGGGAGCATTTCCACCTTGCCTGTTTTGAAAGATGCTGTTCCTTCCCTTCTCAAGAAAATCCTCCAGGCAGATTAACAAAAAAGTGGTTGTCTGTACAAAAACTGAGAAGTATTTAGAGCTGCTTTTCCTATGAATTTGGCTCAAACGTCCTCATTTGGAATGTAACTAACAAATTATTCCCTACATTATTATAGATAAGGCAATTTCAGAAAAGAATTGCACATCAGACCACACCTTTGAGTGAAGAAAAAATCCCAACTAATGCCTCCAGGTCAGAGAGATGGCTTGCAAGAACCAGCCATAAATCCTGTTATTTCAGAAGGAATTGCCAGTAAGTCCAGCAAGATTTTCTTTACGTTTTCTTCTTTTTTCTTTTCTTTTTTTTTTTTTTTTCCCAGCTTTAGGGGTTTTATCTCCACACATATAAATACTTTACACCTTTTAAAAAGTTCTCCAAAACACCTACCAACATCTCCACACACTCCTATATTCTATTTAGTTCAGTGTCAAGTTTTAACACTTTGGTAACATCCTGAGGAATTCCAAAGCTGAAACCTGAATGGGGTAAAAATGGGAAGTTGTATTTTAAAACATATAATTTTATGAAAATCATTCTTCTTCCACAAGATATGAATCACAAAATCTATGACTTTATTACCTACACAGAGCATTATTGCTTTTGGTTGATTTCAATGTTTGTTTTCTACAAGATTTTAGTTCTGTAACTTTGGACACTGGGAAAAAAAAAAAAGAAAAAGAAAACTCCAGCTTTCCAAACAGCACCTATTATTGAAATGCTAATTTTCATTTAAAATAGAAGAAATAATAACATTTGCATTTAAACTGCAGTGATTAAGGCCAGAAATTAGGTTACTTATCTTTTTGGGGGATTCTATAAATCCCTATCTCAGTAGCAAGTGGTGAATAGAAACAAAACAGACCAGCTCTGGCCCAAGCTTATTTTAATTTTTACATCTGCAGAATAGGAGACCATAATATTTACAATTATGAAACTGCTCCCACAGGACAAGGTGCTCACTACAATACAATGGAAAAGTATGAATGGTCCCAGGAGTTCTATAAAAAATGGGGGTAAAAAAAGAAAAAGACAGACAGACATCTGCCTAAGGAGCCAGAGAAACCTGATTAGATGCAGGGTTCAAAAGAGCATTAGGTTTCCAAATGGGTCTGAGGCAAAAGAAGCACAGCTCTGAAGAGAATAATATCCAGGAAGACATTCAGTGTTAGATACCAAAATCAATCAGTTGTGTTCAAATCTAATCCGTGGTACTTTATTGCTTTAGCTGAATATATGCTGATAGTGCAAACAAAGGTTTTCCTTCAGTGTGATGAATGTGCTGTGAGACTCACAGGAATAGTTCTTGCTTTTCTGTACCCCAACCAGGGGAAAATTGGACAAAGCGAGTTTTGATTCATATGTTAAAAAAAGAAGAAATATGTGTTTATTTGGCTTTGTAACCAAATCGAACAAAGATTTGATTATTCATGCAGCTGCTCTAAAAGCCCAGTCTGAGACTTGTTTTACCTATTACTAAACAAATAAATCAGTCACTGCCAGAATCAGTTCTATTAAATTCTGTTAAATGCTAAGTAAAAACTTGTATTTGGCCTTTACTACCAAAATACAGACAGAAAACAAATTTTGTCTGTATAAAAATGAGTTATCTTTAAACAACAAGATTTTCAAAACTGCATCTGTCTTGAACTAGACATGTTTTGGTGCTGGAGGTTTTAACTTCAGAGGAAAGTTTTCACTTAGATTCAGAAATGCTTTTACAGCTAAAACTCAATACCAATAATTTTATAATAAAATCCCTCCTAAAGCAAATGGCATCCATTTCTGACCAAACCTTCCACAAAAATGAGCAAGGCAGATTTTCAGTCATGGAATGGTTTGGGTTGGGAGGGACCTTGAAGATCATCCAGTTCCAACCCCTGCCATGGGCAAGGAACCTTCCACTATCCCAGGATGCTCCAAGTCCCAATGTCCAACCTGGCCTAAATTTCCTCAAAATTTGCTTCCAAACAAGATACACAAAGCAGGCTGCAACTCCACAAAATAAATCTGGAGCATTCAAGGAGATTTGGAACATTCAAAGATACTTAGATGTGAAAACAAAAAGCTCATTCTAAAGGAATTCTTCTTTTAAAGAGAAAACAAAACCCAGGCAAGAAGTAATTTTCTTGGTGTCAAAAGATCACTTTAAAAGGGCTGTAAGTGGCAAAATCTGAAGGAAATGTCACAATGTAGCACTTTCCTGAATATTCTATGAAGGAAAAAAAAAAAAAGAACAAAAATGAAAGAAAGGAAAGACTGTTCAGTACTCTTTGTTTTAAAAGAATTGGAAATTTGGATTAACAGATTGTATGAAAAATATAAGAAAGCTAAAAAAGAACATATTTTAGAAATGCACAATGCTGTTTAAGAACTATGAACCTTTTTTTTAATTCCCAATGATTCTTATTTTCATTAGGGTTAGCAACACAATGTGAATATTGCGAATTCACAATCAACAAAAACTTTTTTGTTGTGAAATCAACAAAACAGTAGTAACTTAAAATCATAAACCAGCTGGACTGATATTCTGACCCATGTTCAAATCTAGGAGAGCACTGTCAATATCTTTGTGTGTAAATAAAGGGGTTTTACCCTTTAAGATTCTTTTTTTTTTTAATATTACAGAGCAGGAACTTCTCACTTTTAGAATCCTCTGTAACTTAAAGCCAGAATAATTTTTTAAAATAGCGTTCAAACATTCTTATGTTCAAATTATTTTAGTATTTTGAGTAATTAATATGTTCATCCATTGGGTAGTGCTAGGTGATCAACTTTTTGGGTAGCACCCACAAAGAGTGAATACTGTAAATGTAATTAAAAGTGATTTTGGGGGGGGGAAAAACAAGAAACAAACAAAAAGCCAAAGCCTAACAAAGCAAAATAAAGGAAACCAACAACTTCAGCTGCTGCATTTTAATAAAAGTCTGTTATCTCTCTGCTCCTCCCTGCCTCCCCCTCCCAAAACAGACATGTCAGACTTGGATATCCCTTGCTCTAGGCAATAGACTGATGGATGGTGTAACCACAGGTCCTCTGCTTATCATTAGACAAGACACACATTTCTCTGACCCCCGTGCTGAAATATGCCCCAAATTTTGCTGGCTTTAACCCAAAGATAACCACGTTACACGAAGCCACCATCTACCTCTGTCTGTGTTCTGTCTGCACAAAAGCAGCCAAAGTCCTCCCTTTGTAAATCTGGGAGAGAGATTTTCCATTTTTAGACAATTGTTTGGAAGGCACAACATTCTGCTTATGAGCAGAACACACCAGTGACAGTAAACCACAGCCAGAAGGCAATAATCCATTTACAAAGGGCAACATAAAGATTTGACATTCCCCATTCATATTCTGGTGCAGTCACCTGCTGCTGGAGCATCTCTCCAAGCAGAGTTTTTGCAGCAAGGAGGAGCAGCAGCCATTAATAGGAAGACTCTGCCACACATCTTCCTCTCCTCTGCCTTCTCTTTACCTCTGTCTGTTCACACCCACACAGAGGTCACAGAGCCACAGGTCACAGAGCCAGGATATTCCATCTTTAGTGGGGTAATTATCCTCAAGGTCTGCTCAGCAGACAGGGACACGACAGCTCCCTCCCCAAAGGCAAGCAGTTGTTGAGCTGAGAGATTCAGCAGCATTCTGTGCTTCCTCCTTAGAGGGAGGACAAAGATATTCAGGAGAAATCCCAAAGGAACCACAGGGGACAACCCAGGCGAGCCCTTGGTGGAGGCAGGAGAAATTTCTCGTAAGGTCCTGATCCAGACCAAGCCAGCAGCAGCTGAGGTGGCTGCTGCTGCCTCCCGCAGCACAGAGCAGCAGCTGGCACTGCAGATCCCTGGAGCCAGGTGTGGTGTGGAATTCAGACTGGCACGGGATCCTCCCAAGGCTCCCCTGTGCCCTGGGATAGCACGGAGTGTGCCCAAGGACACTCCTGCCCCTCTGCCTGCCTCTGCCTTGGGCAATGGCCTCATTTGCTGGAGCCTAGAGACTGGCTTGTGTCTGCAGAATACTGAGGTGAATAATAAAACACACACCCACACACTTGCCATGGAGAAAAAAACACCGCTGGAATTATTTCCCATAGAACTATTGAGAAGCTTTGCAAGATGCGGATGCTGTCTCTGTCTTCATTTTCACTCTGATTAATAACCACGGTTTTGGCACAAATGTTAAGCACCCAAGGAGGTTTTGTGATACCTCTTTTTTAGATGGAATTGAGCAAAACAAAAAATAAGTGTCATGACTTTTACACAGGAAGAAATGTCTGGCATTTCCAGTAAGAAGGGAGCTATACAGGGTTTGTAATAGAGATTTTATACTAGACATTAATGAATTACACATCCACACACTAAAATACAGCCCACTGTAAGGAAAGGGAGGAATCCACACATTTGTGAAAGAGGAACTGGGAGTAGCAGATCCAAATCTGGATGATTCAGTTTTTTCCCACACAATATGATTACAGAGGTCAAGTGTATCCTTTCCTTCTAAATAGAAATTACCCATCTTTGAGGCAAAATAAAAGGGCTGTGCCTTTGCATAAAACAGGAACTCTAAAATAACTGCCTTGGTGCACAATGAGAAAATCAGATGGCATATTGGGTAACAGCTACATTTTCTCAAACTTTAATAATTTCAATTTTTTTTTTAACTACCATTCTATAGAACAAGTACTTTTCTATAAAGATATAGTAATTGAATACATAATAGAGCAGTCAGTGCTGACAGTCCAGTGAAAAAGGAATTCCATTAAAGAATAACTTGCTTTTAAAATCATCCATAGATAACAGAATATCGAGCTGCTTTACATCAGCAGCATTAAATACACTTTTTCAGTGACCTCTGGCACATAATAGGGTACTTGCTTTCCTCTGTTTCTCCATCTTAATCAGTTCTGTCAACAGATATTATATTATACTGCTTTTATATTCCTGTCTAGTCACAATATTTTCAGCAATTAGGTGTGAAATCAAGACAAGTAAATCTGTTAGATCAAGAACACTGTAGATAAAAAATGTCATGTTCCTTAATTGACATCAGCAGAGTTTCCCTACAAGCTTTGCCAAGCAATGGTAACACAGAACCTGCAGATGAACCACTTGTGTCCTGGGCTGATCCCACAGAGTGGGTGATCCCCACAGTTTAGCTTTCATGTTTTCCAGATTCTGTACTGCATTCGTTTATAACTCTGAACTTCATGTAAAGTGTCAGCACGTTCTCCTCACAGTTCAGTCACACAGAACAATCCTTTTCCAGCCCCAGAACCAAGGACACCATTGCAGCTTTGGGCCCAAAAAGTGTAATCAACAGAGAATTGAGGAGAGCAAACTGGGAGGATGGGATTTCATAACCTGGAGCTGCAATTGGACAATTAACTCCATCATAGAAATGGACCAAAATTTATTAAAGTGTGAAAACTCATGACTCGGAGTCTGTCTTGGGTGTAGCCATGGCCAGGCCCTTGTACTGCCCAAGGTGGATCCTTTGCTGGCCTTTTTCATAAATCTCTACTTTATTCCTTTACCACTGTCTGGTCTCTGTTCCAGGGAGCCTCTCCAGGCATCAAGGGGAACAGGAAAGGGGATGAGCCCCCATCTGCAGAGCTGCCCCAGGCCTGGGCCCAGCACAGGGAGGAGCTGGAGCTGCTGCAGAGAGCCCAGAGGAGGCAGCAGGATGGGCAGAGGATGGAGCAGCTCTGCTGGCAGGAAAGGCTGGCACAGCTGGGATTGTTCAGGTGCACAGGAGAAGCTTTGGGCTGAGCTCAGGGTGGCCTTGCAGGGCCTGAAGGAGCCCCAGGAAAGCTGGAGAGGGACAATTCCCAAGGGATGCAGGGACAGGACACAGGGAATGGCTCCCAGTGCCAGAGGGCAGGGCTGGGTGGGATTTGGGGCAGGAATTGTTCCCTGTTCAGGTGGGCAGGGGCTGGCACAGGGTGGGCAGAGCAGCTGTGGCTGCCCCTGGATCCCTGGCAGTGTCCCAGGCCAGGCTGGACATTGGGGCTGGAGCAGCCTGGGACAGTGGGAGGGGTCCCTGCCATGGCAGGGGGGGGAATGGGTGATCTTAAGTTTCCTTCCAAACCCAAGTCATCCTATAATTACACAAACAAACACAGTCCCGATTGTGACTTCCCATGAGCAGGAACTGGCTGTGCTCCTTGGGGAATAAAATACCTCCACTAAGTTGAGGCCCACTGCAGAATCTATCCTTCTCTCTTTTCTGGTCTGGATCTTTATTCTTTGAGAGGAAACAATATCCTTCCCTCAGAGAACAGAATATTGTTTTGAGGAACATCAGACAATCAGCTTAGAACAAGGTATGCAAAGGCTAAAATCCAACTCAACCAGGCAATTCTGTTCAGCATCCTTTCCTGATCTCAGTGTTTCCCATTTTAGAGAAACAAGACAGGCTTCAGAATTTCTCTTCACAGAAATGAGTTTCATCTCTAGTCACAGGAATTTCTGAGGAAAAGTCTTGCACTTGTCTACAGGGACACACACATTTTGACCTCAGTCTCCAAGCATCCCCCAAAGGCTCTTTATCCTACATGTAAGGGACATGCTGCTTTTCCTCAGACAGGCAGGTAAACATAAAAAGTGCCCAAACTGAGCAGCTCTGTCATCCACTTAGAATCTGAGGGCCAATGCCAAACAGCTGTAACAATAAAAAATTTCATTTTCTGATCTATGAACTGCTAGATCTTTCACCTAGATCCCTAGCTAGGGTAGTTTTATATAGGATGTTTAACAGGTGGAAGACTGATTGAAAAATCTGATTTATTGTCTTTCTTTGCAGGCTAAGGCTCTTCCAAAAGCATATGCATATATAGTCTAATAATTCAACAAAACTGCATGTCACTCTCATGTCACCCACAGGGTCAAGAAATATTGAACACCATTGCAAATACAAAGAGAAAGCCATCAGCATGGAATGTTTTTTCAAATTTCAGAAAGTTTAAGTCACAGCTTTCTGTTTCTGCTGCAGATCTTTCAATTAGTTTTGTAAATTGTTTGGTTTTAGAAATGCAAGTCATATCAGTCTCTTCAGCCATGGGTGTCTGGTCTTACACTGGTCCTCCTGTAAATCACAGACAATTAATTCAAAAGGTCAGCACTGATTCAAAGAAATAAATCACATCTAGAGACACTTGTTAGACTGCAAATTACTCTTTTATGTCTTCTGAAGTAATATCTTTCTTGCTTATTTCAGGTACTACTAGTAATTTAAAAAAATAAAATAATATATGTGTGTAAGAAAGAGTTTCCTGCCAAAAGCCAAATTTTGAATATCTTGCTTTGCTTCAAGCTTGGCTCTGACAGACTAACGTTCCCTAAAACAGGTTTTAGGCTGCAGCCAAACAGAGCTATCAGAAACAAAGTGTCATTCATCTCCAGAATAACAAAAATATTCATCTTCAGTGCTAACAAAACATAGGAGCTTCCCTTGGTCTCAAAGAGGCAAAGATTGAAAAATCTGAAAAAAGTCTATGTAGACTTAGATTTGACATTTTTCAAGAAGACAGCAAAAATTAATATAACTCTGTGTTTCCTTAATTTGCCCACTTCCTCCTCTCCCCTCAGTTAAGTTGCATTTGTGTAATTCCTCGTTCTGGGTGTGTTGCATTTTGCAATGCTTAGGTAGGAGGATAAATATTATAAGAGTTCATAGGTGGGTCCAAATGATCATGAAGATAAAATAAGTGATTTTTTACTTTCTTTGAGTCTTAAATCATTCTAAGCAAGATCCCAAAAGAACCAAAATTAAGAAAGCTCTGCAGAATTAAACACAAACCACAGACTTAGTGAGAGAAACATTTTGAAAGCATGGCCTGAAGTTTGCACAATGGAGGCCTCACCAGTACCCACATAACTTTAACTTAGTAAAGCTTTGAAGCAGATTTGATATTTTCTCTGTGCTCATGCAGTGTCTCAGCTTCTGTATGTGCAAAATAGAGATATCACTCACTAAATTGCTCCAGCAGAAAAGATTTATACAGGAAAAGGGTAAAGCCTTATGTGAGAGATAAATATCATTAATTGTTCACTGCAGTACAGCAATATTCTGACTCTCCTAATTCCTAGAGAAAATTATCTGTTTCTTCCACAGTTTGCAAAGTGTGTCCTCAAAGACAGGAATAAAAATGAGAATGCTGAGTTGCTTGGCTGTGACATTTTAATATCCTTTGAGCCACTGAAAGACGCTTGTGATTTATCAAAACAACATTTCCCCACATCTAAAAATTCAATGTTTTATACGTCCAAGGAATATCTGCACTGGTGTCTGAGGGTGATGAGGAAACAGAAAAAAATCCCCACGGAGCCACTGCTCTGATGTGGTGGCATCTGGAAGAGCTGAGTGTGAGAGAAACCCCAGAGCTTGTGACCTGGCAGTGATTCTGGATCTTAGAATGGTAGAACAGAATTAAACAAGCAATAAAGTTGGAAAAGCCCTCCCAGCCCACGGAGCCCCAGCTGTGCCCTGTGCCCACCTTGGCACTGAGTGCCACCTCCAGGTGCCACCTGCAGGGATGGGCACTCCAAAGCTCCCTGGGCAGCCCCTGCCAAGGCCTGGCCACCCTTGCCATGGGCAAATTGCTCCTGGGGTCCCCTCTGAGCCTGCCCTGGCCCAGCCTGAGGCCGTTCCCTCTTATCCTCTTGTTTCCTGGTAGAAGTGGGAGATGACACACGTTGAGTGAGCACAGGGCTACCAAAGGGAAATAATTCATAGAAAGAATTAATTCATTCTCCTCAGCCCCTGTCCAGCACTGCTTCCCCCCCACACACACACAAGGGGGGAGAAAATTTGGATAATATGGTGATTTTATCCCACCTTTCCCTTCCAGCTTTAAGATATTGAATGCAGCAGAGCACCTCTGCTGTTTGCTCTTCCCACCCCTGTCCCTTCACAACTTCTTGTTTCTCATTTGCAGACATTATTCAAATTCTAAAATTTCCTTAATTAGAAGGAGTGGGGTGGGGATGATGTTACTACAAATTTAATTTGAATTCAGGCTTTTATTCTAAGAAAAGAGGTGAAAGACACCGGGAGATGGGGGGAAAAAAGGGAAGTGGGGATTTATAATTTCTTTTTAAAGTGTGAAACGCTAAATATTCAAGTTCCCAATGGAAAGGTTTGAACTGGAAAACAACTCTATTTGAATCCCCTGCTCCTCTGAGCCTGCAGCACTCATGGCTTGACCTCTCCCCTGGTGTTTCAGAAGTGGAGAGAAACATTCCCTCTTCTTTTGGGAACATATGGACACGTTTGGACTGTGTCAAGGCAGCTGGTTGTGCTGAGACCCAGCCTAATTGCTTCTCCTCAGTGTGTCCCCAAAGCTTCCAGGGTGACAGCACAGAACACTAATGGGATTTCGAGCACAGTGTGAGGAGCACAAAGCCACTTCATTTCTGCCCACACATTTCGCAACTCTGAGCTCGATTACGCTCTTCCTTCTTGTAAAAAGCAGCTTCCCAAATCATAATAAATCTAAACTACTCTTTTTTGCCCTGCTCTTTTAGTTTCCTGCTCCATTCCATTCAGATGGAATTCAGTCTTACAGCCAGCCCAGACTGCTTTTGAAATTCCTGTCCACATTGGCTTGAAAGACAGCAGGTCTTCAGTGGCCTAAGAGATTGTTTGCTTTTCAAACAGAAAATAATTTGGAGCCAAGTCTCAACCCAGATTATTATTTTATGGGCATCTGTGAACTCTAGAAGGGAAGAACCCTGAGCAGAAGCATTAAATGATGCTCCATAATAACTGCAAAAGAGCTATTGGGTGAATTATTAGAGGGGGAAGTGTCTGAACCTTCCCAATACAGTAACCAAGTCATCCAGACACAGAATTTCCCTGTTCCTCATTAATACACCAGATTGAATCCAGTGCTGGCTTGCCCCTGCAACGTGTCTGAGGTTAAAAATGCCTGTGTACTCAGCTTAATAGGCTCCCATTAGGGAAATGCAAAATTAGCATTGATTTTATTTAAGAAGGGCATCCCGGATAAGTGGTGTGGTTAAATGGCTACACACAAAATTTTTCTGAGCTCGGGAAATTTCTTTCCACAAAAAATTATCCTATTTGGATATGACAGAGTCTGTTAATGTCCATATGTTAATTAGCTCAAAATACTCCTCCTCCCAAAACAAGAATTCATGGAGGAAAGTGAAAAAAAGGAGCACAAAAAGAAAGAAAAAAAAAGAACTAAACAACCAAAAACCAAACTAACAAAAATCAAAAATAACCTGCTAAGATATTTAATAGAACCAAGCAATCAATAAAAACCCATGCAACTTCTTTATCTTAAAGAATTTTTTCCTAGAGAAATACATGGGTAGTTTTTAAACAGCTGTCACTTTGAAATGAAAAGAGGAAAATATGCAATTTTGAAAATATTAAAAGGAAAAGTTCTGTTTTTTTCTACATCCCTTGCAGTTTTTATTTATTTGTTTTGACTGAAACAAAACTTTTTCAATAAAAAGACAGCATTTTTAGCCAAAATACACACACATTTTTCCCAGTAAAGTAATTGGCAGCAAAAGATATCAATCCTGAGAGAGAGAAAAGAATTATGCACTTCAAAACAGTAAGGAGGAAGAGATTTTTGATTCTAAATGCAATTAATTTTCATTAATTAAAACAACATGAAGGTCTGGGGGTAGTGGACATGGAAAATTTAGGGCATTCATGATCATGGTCCTCTGTTCTTGAGGATTCCTTCTGACAACTTTTATCAGGTATCACCTGTAGTGAGAAAATAAATCTAAATGAAAGCAACAAAACAAAGACAACACATTTCATCTTCTTTTAACTAACTATTTTTAGCTATTTTTTAGTGACAAGCAATGTATAACTGCCCCAGCTCTCCCACTGAACTTCCTCTTCTCCCTCCTCACACCAGGAACTCCTGTCCAAGGCAACAAGAGCTGCTCAAACAGAAATCTGAAGCTTGGGTTTGTGGGTTTAATACTCATTATACAAAATATTTTCACCAATTTATCAAGAGTTCCTAAGCTTCCTTCACACTTAATCTCCTTTATTTCATATTTTAGTACTTGGGAGGGAACAGGAACCATGGTTTCAAGGAAAGAATAAGGTTTTAGGAGATGCTGCCTGAGGATTTGCAGTGAGAAAACTGAGGAGTTCTTGTTCCTTTGCTTTTCAGTTGCCTTCAATATAAAACAAGAGTGATAATTCCAATCAACCAAAAAGAGGTTTTGGGCTTTTCATAAAGAAGAGAGATGCCAAAATAGGCAGAAATAAAGGTTGCCTTGATTTTTGACAGAGTTTGTGATATGCAATTTCTTTAGCACTTGAAAAACAAGTCAGCTCTAAAATGTGCTATGAATAACCATTGATAAGGGTGCAAAGAAATCTTAATAATAAACAGAGCCCATGCAAGAAAGGAGAAGATGCATGAAAGAAAAGGAAGGCCAAAATCCAGTGAATAACTTCTTTTTTTTCTGAAATCTCTTTTGAAAATGCACAGAGCATCTCACAAGATCTTGTTGGGCCCCTGACATTTAAAGGAGTTTTCTTTTCCTCACCCCTCCTCTAAAACTGCTGAATGGCTGCTGTGACACAGCACACATTATCCCATCACTTCTTATTTATGGATGCACTCTGGCTTCCCAGCCCTGAATTTGCCTTTCAGCAGGTCATAAATGTGCATTTTGAAAAGCAGATCAACTTTGCTTCTGTTGCTCTAATGGAATTTTTCCAAGAAAATTAATGTCTTATTTGTTTTCAGCACAAGGATGTCACGATATCCAGCACTCTTAGGAATTCAAAAAAACATTTAAGCTGGACAAAAAGTATTATGTAGATGATCCATCTCCTTATTCCTCTGGATTCTTCCCTAAGACTTCTCCATTTAAACACAATACAAAGTTAGCATTTTTTATTTTCCAGTTTTCTTTTATCCCCACTGTTTTTTCCTATCCTCTACACTACATCCTCAGCTGCTTCTACATTTTCATTATTTTGCAATACATTCCTAATTATATTTAAGCTAAATACACTATAAATCAAAATGTTTTAAATTCTGTTGCACACACATATAAAAATATCAGTGCTTATGAAGACTTTAGTGAAATTTTATATTGAAAACTTATTTTACAGGATTTTTTTTTTATTTTAGAAGACACTGAATATAATGAGCATTTCCTAAATGAATATATCTATATAGTTTTATTATTTCTTCTGCCAAATATTTTTGTACATTTAAGAGATGAGTTTTAATACTGCCTAGTTGTATATACCTACATGGCAATTTTTAACATTTCAGTTGGTGCTATTTTTCTTTTTTCATATCAGAAAGACTTTTTTAGTTTTTAAACAAATACATTTTAGTCAGTGTTCTGTGAAAAACAGTTTTAAATGGGATGGGAAAATGAAGTACATGGAAGGCTCCTCAGTGCTCAGTACAGAAAATTCACTCTTGGAGGCACAAAACAAATGTGAGTCTGAAAGAACAGAAGGAAATATTTCTTACATTATTTTATCAGTCAGGTATTGCCTGAAGGATCAGTTACAAGACAAATATCAGAGGAAAAGAGAAGATGTTACTTTCCTATAGTTTATGTCTCTCTCAAGAATAAAATGTGGGTTTACTAAACAATGGTATTTAACCAGCAGGAGGTTTTACAAAAGCAGAGCGGGAAAAGAAAACAAAAAAACCTCTGCCTCCTCCAGAAAACAATAATTTGTCTCCTTGTTAGTTAAAAATTAAATAATCACCTCCACAGCTGGACTACAATGTATTTTCTGAGTGTGTCAGGAATTTGATTCTCTTTTTTAATGGAGAAGGGGGAAAAACCTTTAGGAAAAAACAATTCCCTGGGCATGCAATTGAAAAACAAGAGTGCTGTATGTCAGCTGGAATATGTAATCCCTGAACAGGGCCTGCCCTGACCTTCCACAAGTAGCAGGCCAATTGTTCTTGGGGATTTTGTGAATATCAGTGTCTATTTGCAAAGAAAGCCGTGGATGAAAGAGGGAAATGAATTTGAATTTGCAGTGAAAGTGAGAATCCAGTACTGGGCTGTACCCCAGCTGGAAGAGAGCCAGTCTGGATCCCCGGGCAGGGAGCCAAGGAGACATCCCTGGCAAGCTGCAGGACCAAGTTCTGCAGCTGGAGAGTGAGCTGGGCACAGAGGAGGGACCTGTGCATCATCTGCAGCAGAAACAAAGATTTAAAGGTGCCAAGGCAGTCACTTCCCCATCCTCTCTTGCCGCCAGCCCAGAAGCTGCAGCAGTAAAACACTCGAGTTTTGCAGGGGGAAGCTGGAGAGAACAATCCCTCCCAGGTACTGCAAGGAGATGTGAATCCTTTGGAGGAGGGGAGAGAATGACACCAAAGCACAGAGCTGAAACCACAGAGACACGCACGGGATGCATCTGTGAGTTCTCAGTTCCACACATCCCTCCCAAGCACGTCCCCAGTGTCAAAGCACTCCCTTGAGCTCCCTTTTAGCTCCCCATGGCTGGACCTCGTGGCTGCCCAGCTTCAGGGAGCAGGGAGTGGAACTTTCCCCCCTGGCAGAGGTGCCCAGTGGCCACATCTGCCTGTGAGGCAGAGTTGGGGATCCCCCAGGGAGGAAGAGCTGGCCCAGGGCTCCTTCCCCAGCCCCAGAAGGGCTCACAAGGATGCTCCTTCACCTGCAGCACTGGCAGGAATTTTAACTCCTCTGTTCACCCAGGCAGCAGCAGCTTTCAGTCCAATTCACTGCACAAGATGTGCAGTCCTGGAGGTGAAATCCCGGGATTAATTCACACTGAGCGCACACAAGAGTGAGAAAAGTGACAGGGCAGACAGAGAGGAGGAAAAGGGGAATTTCTGTAATCAAAACAGAATTGGTTACTTTAAAATGAACGGCGAGCAATCCATGAAGGTGCCCAAATGAGCCCAGAGCCATTCAGATGGCAGCAGGGAAAGGCAAACTTGCAGGCCCAGAAAAGGACACAGTGAGGTAGGAGAGAATAAGTTGCCACAGACATACACCTACAGCCTTCATTTCATGCACCCATAATTCTCCCTGGCAGCTGCATGATTAATTCAAAGATTTATTGATTTTTTTTGCCTTGCTCAATCCTGTTGACCTGCTTTTGTTGACAGGTCTCTGTGGATCACACTCCTCTGGCAGCTGAAAGCGTTGGCATCACGTCGGTCTCCAATGGCCCACAGGAAACATTTCAGCTCATTCGACATCACCAGTTTGAGTGCATGGCAAGAACGTGCAGGATTTATTTTAAACAGAAAAAAAACCCATGAAAAAATAAACTGACAGGCTACTTTTGCTGTGAAAAATATCTGTAATTGCAATTATAATGTGATTTTAGTGGTGGTAGAGAACGTCCTAACAGTTTACTCTTTTTTCTGTACTCTCACTCTTATAAAAAAAAATCCACTGGATTTAAGTTTTCTGGATGTTTTTGGCACAGCAACAGCTCACAACATAAAATGTTTGGCCTTTGCATCTAGCACCTTTCTGCAGCAGGACAGAGCATCTGCCCCAGCACAGCTTGAGCTCACACTCCAGATCACAGGCTTCAAAAATTCACTTGATTCTGACTAAAAGGTCACCTGGCCTCCAGTGTAACCTTCCTCCAAAGGGAAAACACACATGCAATTAAAATGTGGCTTTACAGATCAGCAGCCCAAGTACAGCACTGATGTCACAGCAAATGAAACAAAGCCCTGCCAGGTAGGCACCTCCAATTCCTTCTAATGAGTCATTCTTCTAATGAGCCTCTCAATTAAAATTGGACTCTAGACAGGGAGGGCAAACCACATGAGCTTCAGTAAGAACATCTCCAGCCCTAAAAAACTGTGGACTTATCAGCTTAGTAGCCCTGTGCTCCACAATGATGTTTTAATTGAAATCAGTTGGCTGGTACAACACACAACAATAGAATATTTTGTTTCTGGGGTTGTTTTTTTCAGATTTCACCTGTGGATATCTCTTTGGGTATATTAAAAATAACCTAAAAATCACAGCTGGTGGCAGCTTTGCCATTCTGTCCCCTCAGAGTGCAGCTAAACCACATCCACAGCCAGAAAGGATTCCCAGTAGTGAGGCACACACTCATTAAAATGAATCTCATGCATCAATTTTGTCCCCTCACATCAAAGCTGTCAGAGCTCGTTGGAGTTTGCTCAGGTTAGGCTGGGTTTGGATGGGAAACCTCCAGCACACAGTGCTCAGTGTGGTCACCTACTTATCCACTGCTGCTCAGGAAGGTGACAGGATCACAAGCTACTGGCAGGAAAGATTTATAAGGAAGAAAACAACGCTACAATCACTGCTCCAAAAAGCAAAAATGAAAATAAATTGTGCAACCGTACCTAAAACCAGCACATTAATTCATCAAAGCATGTCCCTGCTTGTAGAATTTTGATACCAAATCTGACAACACTGAGATTTTCTGTCTATAAAATCAGACACCCCCCCCCTCAAATCCTGCAATTAAACCAAAGTGATAAAAATATTGCCTTAAGTATTCAAGGAAATATCTATGAACCAAAAAACTGCCTGAAGAATGGTAAACTAAGAAAAACAAAATGGAAGAATGTTGAGTGGGCACCTGGGAAGGTTAGCAGTCAGTCTGCTCTTATTTCACCTTTTATAAAGAGCTGGTAAACATCAAGTTCATTTAAATGCAGGCCATATTTATTTAAAGTTTCTGCAAGTCCCAGAGAGAATTAACATTACAGGAACAGTGGGTGCTCGAAAAAGCTGGTCAGGAGAAAAAATGGGATTCACCCAGGAAAATGACAGAAATTTCAGGCACATCTGGAGAGAAAATAAAGTGACACAGATATTTCCAGTGAAAGACTAACTGTGTCACTGAATTCAGCCATGCTGAAAGAAACCTCTTCATGACTGGCAACATCAATAACAAGGTGGTAAAACAGAACAGTTTGGGCATCAGATTGGATGATGTTATTCATGGTCCAACAGAGCCTCAGGCCCATGGAGAGGTGTGATAAGTGCCCATATACATGTATATATATATATATATATATATATGTATATGTACACACTGATGGATACAGAGATGGAAAGAGAGAGAAAGGCATAAATCATAAAAAAATAAATATTTGAAGCTTTTACCCAGAAGCAGACTTGCAATTCTTTCTCTCTTTCTGTTTAATTCTCAAGAATAAAAAACCAATTTTAAAGAGGACTCAAATTCAATCAAGTTTTTCACATGCTTTAATTTAAGTAGAGTGAGAATAAATTAAAGAGTTGAGGAAAAAATTGAGAAAGAGGATTCAGGGGTTGTTCACTTTGGGTTTTTTATTTTGGTTTGTTTTAAAGTGAGAAGAGGGAAAGATTCCCTTCCATTGATGGAAATGAAGGGCTGTCCAAAACTCAGCAGCAACAGAGGGGAAAGAAAAATTATGATACACTTTTCTCCTAGACACGCTTTGTTACTGAAATGTCAAAGCTACTGCTGCTATTTGTGAATCCCATTAGAATTGAAATTGCTGGATATGGTGAGACAGAGCAAATTTTGACTTTCTGGATTTTAACCACCACCACACCCAAGTCAAAGATATTTTTCTCCTCCATCACTCACAAATAGCCACCAATGTTCTCTGCCCTCAGACCAGCCAAAATGTCCAGGCACACTGAGGAAAATCCACAAGTTCCCTCTGCAGGGAAATTCCAGTCTCTGTGATGTTAACACCTCCATTTCACTTCCTTGTGCTGATTAAATGATCAAAACCCACTGCTGTGCTCCAGCCACACTGCTCACTTTCCTCTGTGCTACCAAAAAGGGATTTTTTGATGTGTGGATCAGATGCTTTCCATCTTCATCCCCTCAAGTGGCTCCCAACTCCTGACTCCCACAAGGCTTTTGAAATCCTTGCATCCAATGCTACCCATACCAGAGACATAACATTAAAACCATCCACCTGATCAAAATACTCCAAAGTCATGGAATAGGAAGCAAAAATGGACCCCAGAGAAGACAGAGGAATGGTTTAGGTTGGAAAAGACCTCCAAGATCACTGAGTCCAGCCGTTCATCCATCTCCCTAAGTACCACATTCACGTGTGTTTTTAGCACTTCCAGTGATGGCAATTCCACCACTTCCCTGAGCAGTCTGTTCTGACCATCCTTCCAGTAAAGACATTTTCCCAATATCCAACCTAAACCTCTCCTGGCACATCTTGAGGCCACTTCCTCCTGTCCTATTGCTCGTTACTCATAATTTCCTTCAGTGAAGAGTTTGAAGTACATGGCCTTGCTCAGTTACCATTTTAGTTCACGAGACAGAGGAAATTGTGACAATTCTTTGCACAAGCAGGAAGTGCTGATTTTTTACCACCCTCACTTTCTGGTGCTGTAGGACCCTGTCCTCTTAAAAGAGCACAGCTCTCAGCAAGAACATGGAAAACTAGAAATTTCTTAAATAATGCAGTAAATAATTTTTTTTTCCCAGGTCCCTCAGGAAAATAACCTTGCTGAAAGAGAAAGTGAGGAAGCAATATATTGTCTTTAGAGATGGGCAAGTGCACTTTACATGTCTTCAGGAAGCTCAGAAAACACATTAGTGTAACAGCAAACCTGCAGCCTGACCTGAGCGTGGCTGAATGCTGCTCCCATCAGCTTCCCAGGGAGTCAAGGAAGTTCAGCTGCTGGAGAGATTTTCCTGCTGTACTTTCTGAGTGCTACAGCTTTGAAGAGAAGAATTAAACCTCACTGACACGTTTTGGGTAGAAGGTAGTTTACATGCAGACTTATTAAATTTTATATATGTTGCCAATATTTAATAATAATTAAAAAAAAAAAAATCATCTCACTGCACCTGGAACCAGAAGAAATCTTGCATGTAGAGCATTCAGGGGCATTGGTTAAATATATGTTGAATGCTTGGTTTTTGGCAGCTGTGGTTAAGCACTGACATCAAGGCAAAGCAAGAAACATCATTGCTCCTCTCTACTAGACCCAGCCTCAGTCAAATGGCTGGATTTAATCCCTGTGGTCACCAGCAATAGTCTAATTCTGATCACAGGACTTCACACAGGACCACTCTCCATAAAGAGTTTGTGTTTTCTTGCACTGTGTACAAACCTTGTGTCTGAAAAACCAGCCCTGTGCAAACTGAGCCATTGCAGGGATGTCCAAACCCCAGCAGAGCCCAAAACTGCAGTGCTGTGTTTCAGATGTCACCACGTGGTAACTGCTGGCAAACACTGACTGCTTCTGCCAACCACAGCAGTTCAGAAAAGCCCTTTGTGCAGAAAGGGATCCAAGAGCCCCTGAGCCTTTTAAAGACGAGACTTGAGGAACTGTGTGTAAATAAATAATGCTGTTCATTACACCAAATGTAGGTCAGTGTACATCAGTGACACTTCTCAAGCTGGGGTCCAGTGTGACTAATTCCTGGCTGGTGGAAGCAGGCTGGCTGGAAGGCTCATCACTTGTCACCAGCACATCAATCACAGCCCTGCAGGGAACCCTGTTCCATCCATGCTCACCCACCTTTCTTTCCTCAGAGCTGCTGGCCTTCCAGGGCACACTCAAACATGCCATTGTGCACACATGGTACTATCTCTCCTCTTTTCTACTTTTTTCTTTTTAAGCAGTCACAGTCCATTTCTAAATCAGAGAGATTCTTGCATGGTGTGTCATTAGACAGGAAAATGGGAATTCACAAAGGTCAGGGCATGAACCTACTCATGATCCTGCTCTTGGCACTGTTCAGAAACACAGAAAACCCCAAAATCCCTTGCAGTTATGGGGATCAGGATAGGAGGCATTCCTAACAGAAATACAGAGTGCAGTGACAGACCCAAGTTAATTCTTCAGCCCTGTTTCCATCCACTCTTCATTCTGCTCGTCTCTCTTTGCTGATCCCTTACACCGACCTTCACTTCCAGTAATCCCTTCCTGCCCTCCCTCCCCTCTAACCACACCCATCCTTTGCTCTCTCCGGGACTAATTAAGGGAGGAGTGGGCTCTGCTCTGTGCTTTCACCTGGGCACAGCACAATCAGCACTTATTTCACCTTCCCTTCTCGTCTGGCTTCACAATTCTGTGTGTGAAGAGGAAATGAGTCCAGCCCTCGACTCTTCTCTGCCTTGCAGCTGCTCAACAGGAGCAGAAGCACCAATCTGTGCTGTGGTACTTTCCTATACTTTCCTATTTTCCCTTGGGTTTATTGTATTTTTATTATTATTATTATTTTTATTATTTTATGGCTGTTATTACAAAAATATACCTTGCTGAGCTCTTTGGCCCTGTAGGGCTTAGTCTGCTTTCAATGGTCACAAGGTCATCACAAAGCTGATTCCAAAAGTCTCTCTGTTTGGAAATGGTTTGTGAAGGAAAGCAGGAAGAGAGAAAGGAAGTTTGACCTTTGAACAAGCCAGGGGCAGCTATCCATTAAATATTCTAGGGTGATTTTAGGATGAACACAAGACTCCAGGCTGATTGAAGCTTTCATGTTTAGTGCCATTAATGAAAACACGTAGGGTTTGGTTATGGGCACAAGAACAAAATGCACAGCCTTGCTCTCCCTATTACAATTCAAATGAATTTCAGACTCGGTTTCAAGTCAACTGACAGTGCAAAATTCTTCAGAAAAGAAGGATTTTAGGAAAAGAGACCCTGCAGAGCAGCTGCAGCTGCAGAGCTTGGTGCAGCAGCTACCTGCACTTTGTGAGCCCCTTAGGACTTCCCAGAGTTACCATCAATCCTTTATTTTGCTGACACTTCAGGGCTTGTCAGACACCACTGCAAAGTTTGATTGTTTGTCAAACAGCTGTATCCAGTGGAGGGAGCTGAATATGCCATCTCACCATGATTATTCAAAACGGAGTTTTCCAGCATGAAAAGATTTCTCTGTACTTGCTGTTGGAGCTCCGTGTTTTCTGCTTTTCCTCGGAATGAATTCATCCAAATAATTGGTTTTGCCTTGCTTTAAATTTTTTTTTTTTTTTTGCTAACTTTGCCCCTAGAGGAGACTCTGTAAAAGCTTTTTGGCCTCAGATCTGCTGCCAGATCAATAGAGGAAGTGAAGGAGCAAAACCCCAATTCTGGAACTGTTCCCCAGCAGGCAGACAAGCTCCTGAACACCTTTCCAGGCTGCAGCCATCCTTGCACATGGAAACTTCACACAAATTGGTATTTCTGGCTCCAAACATGGGCACCTTCCCCTTTATTGAACATGGAGGGTGATTTATTGGGATATTCCTTGGAAACACTCTGGTAATAGGTCTTCATATGTTTCAACCCCCAATTACTTTGCAATAACCTGGAGGCACGACACAAAATTGCAGCCAGAGACAGAAGATGCTCTTGCTCAGCTATATTTATTAAACACGTCGATTGCCCTGGACATCACTGTGCTCCCTGAAAACCAAATATACAGATATGCCCAGGGTAGCACACTGTGGCAAGATCCAAAACATTGTACAGTTTTAATCAAGGAACAGCCTCCTAGAACTCTTTCTAAAAAGGCGGGATATTTTTTTTTTTTTTTCCCTATAAAAACATTGTGCTTTTTCATTTGTTTTGGGGGTTTTTTGGGTTTTCTTAAAATATTGCATTGCCATAACAAAAAGAAAAAAAAAAGCCAGCTGGCATCTACAACAGAAATTGCTGAAATACTGAAATAAAGGATTCTGGTACATCTTACTTCTCCAGATCTCTCTGTCTTCACAGCCAGAATGGGACTACAGATAGACAGGTATATGAAATATTTACACTAGGTTGTTGCTGGCAGAATTGCATTAGGGTTTAAGTCCTTCAGNAGCCATTCTCCTTTATCCTGTCACTCCACCCCTTATAAAACGTCTCTCCCCATCTTTCTTGTCAGCTGCCTTCAGAAAATGTTCTCATCTTTTTCCTCTCCACTCACACACTTTCTGTCTCTCTTTGCTTTTCTTACTTTTCAAGTAAATATTTCCCTTTTTTCCCCCCACAAAACCTTGGTCTCTTCAAACCATGATAAGCATCACTCTCAAATATATTTATAGCTCTCTTTATATTCTTTCCTTTCACAGTAGAATTTTTCCCTCAAGCTGGCTCTGATTTTTAAAGGTGTTGATAAATAACCAATAAATCATTTATTTCAAAGAAAAAAAAAAAAAAGAAGAAGAAAATAAATAAGAACTTTATATTTTCCAATACTTTATAGCTTCCAATACTTTTCTGTGTGCAAGACCAAAGAATCTTGAACATTAAAAAAAGTACAATAAATGGTTTTTTTTAATAGCATCCATTCTAATGAACTATGTTTTATTTTCATTTAAATTCCCAATTGCAGCATTGAAGGATTGTGAGATAATAAGAAACTTGCTAAAGTTTATAATAGATTTTTAGTTATTGTAGCCTTGTCAACCATTGTCAGAAGGTGCATTAAGGAAGAAAAACAAAATTAGATTTAGATCCATAGAGTTAAATGTTATTACACAGTTTTATGCCCCCAAATTTGGGATTAAAACCAAAATAGGCTAATAAGGAATCAATTATCTGTAAGTGGCAGCCATGATGTTTTGAAGAACTGCCATTTTTTTTCCCTAAAGAGGAGATTACAGAGACCTGGGTGTCCCCTCCTCCTGATTCCAGGGTGAAGGTAGGACTGAGCCACTCTTAGATATCACAGAGGTCAAAGGAACTCAGACTGTGCCACCTCAACCTATGTTTCTGGGGAAACCATGGATATTTTCTGATAACACAGAGTGAAAAAACCCAGAAAAAAAAAATTAAGGTAGTTAATCATGAAGAAATTAATGTTCTTTTCCTCCAGCCAGGACTCACACGTACAGATGTTCATGCACCACGTAGCAGATTATTTCAAGATGAAGCAAAATAAACACATCCATCCTCTGTCATGTTAAATAGTTGTAATCATAGTTTAGAGAACCTTAAGGATAATTGTGCATCAATATACACAGATTAATGGAAAGCTTGTTTCTGCATTTAAATACAACTCTGACCTGTGTTGGCTGAAGTGCTGGTGAGTCCAACAATTCAGATATTGCCTCTTTGTGCAAACACACCCAGCTGCAGTTGTTCAATGGCAAAGAAAAATATGATAACAAAATCCAAGACTGAAATAAGGAAGTGTATTTGCCAAGCTTAAACAGTGCACTAGCAACACAGAACAACTGATCATCAATTAAATGATTGCTAAATATTTACCAAATCCTGAGAATGTTCTTTGAATTAAAATTTTTGAAAAAAATATTTCAAGGTGATGTCAGGAATCAATAAAGCATGGAGAGAAATTAAATCTACAATGTGAGCCATATAGAGACACAGCTATTGCCATAAATGACACAATTTGTCAGAAAATAAAAATTATTAATACACTGAGGTGTACAGAAACATTTCCACACACTTGAGCATAAAAAACACAAACATATTCCTGAATAGATTCTGCAACATTTAACTCAAACTATTTTTTTTTCCATTCTGCACAGCCCTGGAACAACACATTTCCAATTTCTGCACACATAAATCATCTGTATGTGTAACAACAGCTGCACCCTGCATTATATATAATTCAGATATGTGTTATACTGAAAATATTTCTCCTACCTATTCATTCTCCCATGAATTTCTTACAGTATTTACGCTTTAAAATGTTAGATTTTCTTTGCCCAAATTCCAGAACAATGCCACACATTTTCTCCCTCTGTCAGTAAATAGATTCATGCACATAACTGCTTGAGAACAGATTGTTTCACTTCAATATGTTCAGCTTATGGCAGTCCTTAAGCCTTCACTGTTATCTGTGAAGATATTTGGGATTAAAATGCTATGAACCTATAAATATTGATTACATACCTCATTTAAACATAACCAAACTACTTTAGACTCTGGATTTCTTCTAATCCATGAGTAACATCACTACTAAAAACAATTACAACTCAGCACATGTTTATGACACTCAAATTTCTTTGGCATGCAGGAGCTCTTTATCAAAGTTCAAATGCAAACCCACTGCCTCAGCACCCCAAAGCTGGTTTTATGTCTGGTATAAAACAAAAACCATGTTATTTTCCCCTCAAGCAGCCTAGAAAAGCAGGGCTGTCTGAAGCCTTCATGTCACACACACAGAGTCACAGGGATGCAGCAACGCTGAAGTGAAATACATTACTGGGAGGATGACATCCCACTCAGCTATAATTGAACCAAAGTAAACATCATTTTTTTTTGGGGGGGGGAAGAAACAGGAGACAACTCTGCCATTGCCAGCTGGGGGAATAAATAAATAAATAAATAAATAAGGAATTAAGAGCCTACCTGAGACAAGCGAGACTGTGTCTTTCTCCCATGAGACAACAGTGATGTATGCCTCCACAGAGGAGGGGATAATGCACTTGAACACTGCTACATTGCCTCTCATGGCTTTCTGGTCCTCCACACGGACTGTATAGGGTTCCCGTAAAACTGTGGGGACAACAGTAGGGTTTGTTAAATCAACTGCAGCCCCACACACCCCCCACTCACCCAGAGCCCCCCAGCATCGGGCTGTGAATGCCACACGGGCTCAAGGCTGGCTGCAAGTGGGTACAGAAAGCATTCCCAGATCTTTCTGTTCCCTCAAAGTCTGCATCTCTTACTCTGTGCTCGTTCCTCACCCAGTTCTGGGAGGCTCGGGGAGGAACTGCATATTTACGTGGGTAAATGCTGTTCTGGGTTACTTTGGGCAGTTTCCCCAGCCATGTTTCCCTTCACAGAGGGTTTTCTGCTCTGTCAAAGAGCACAGAGGTACAAGCAGGTGCTGTGTGTGAATTAGACATCCAGAGGGGAGAAGACAAGGTCAGTGCCATTCAGGATTTTGAAGAAGTGAGAACTGAAGGAGAAAATCGATGGAGGTGACAGAGAGAAAAAAAGAAATGTGTGCCAGGAACACAGAGAAATGAGAGTAAGAGAAGAGCTACATTTGATTGACCCTCCCTGAAAGAAATCAGTTAATGGAAAAAAAACCCAAAAAAAAAAAACAGAAACAAAGAATTTTATTAAACAAAACAATGTTATAATAAAATCCAACATGATTCAAAAAAGTGTTTAGAATCAGCATAGAATTTGTCTTGAGTCTGGAAGAATTAATTTAATGGAAAAAGAGAATTAAGAACAACTGGCTGGACAAGGAGGATAAACCCCCCCAAAAAAATCAGAAACAAAGAATTGTATTAAAAAACCCCACGTTATAATAAAATCCAACATGATTCAAAAAAGTGTTTAGAATCAGCATAGAATTTGTCTTGAGTCTGGAAGAATTAATTTAATGGAAAAAGAGAATTAAGAACAACTGGCTGGACAAGGAGGATAAAAGCACAACTGGAAAAATCATTCCCGCCCCACCAAACGAATATTGCTGGGATGAGATGAAGTTGCATTGGGTAGGGGAAAGGAAAGAAGGCAAATCCTGAAATAATTCCATGAAGAGTGAGGGATGAGCATTTCTGTGGGCAAGAGTTCATGGAGAAGGTGGCAGAGCAGATCAGAGCAGAGAGATTTTGCCTTCTGCTGAATGTGAATGAATGAGGCAGGACAGACAAGCACAACGCAGAGTCTCCACAGGGACACAAGGTGCAAAAAAAGGGAATCCCCACAGCCAAAACAAACCATTTCAATGAGAACAGGGATGAAAGTGGAAATTTCCTTGTGTCTGAGACCTGCATCTGCCTGAGGGCAGTTCTTGGGAAGAACAATACAGAGCTGCCACGTTGCAGGGACATTTCTTGCCCCCATTTCCTATCCACAAACACAGACCAAGCTCTTCCACAAATACATTTAGCTCCACTGATTCCAGCTGAAAAGTCAGTGAATTCTTTTCAGAGTTTACAAAAGTGTTTCTAAACACCAGGAGCACTGGAACTTCGAAGTATCTGCCCTACTTAGGGTGTATTTCAAGAAATGAAAGGCAGAGTAATGAAATGTAAACACAGTCTTCAAAATGCAAACAGCATCAAATTTTCAGGTCCATCACTACCACTGCAAAAATAAGATTGAAGTTCTCCATCCCAAACATTGCTATAACAATATAACTTTTGGAATCCTTAACATTAAAAAAAAAAAAAAGTTTAATTAAAAATGAAACATCTTTTTAAAAGGAAAAAAATAACAATTTTCTATTATAAGATAGACACTGCTAGTTTTTTAAAAGTCAGTAATTGCTTTCTAATCAAAGGTTAGGACTCTTAACCATGTTATGAGTGTTAAACTGATATTTTAAACACCTTTAATGCAGTGGCTTCACAGACTTGGTTGCCCTGTGGTGAATAAGTCCCCTATTCTTGCCCTGCACCCAGGGAATGGCACATGGATCATCTCAATGAGGCTGATCTGTGTCTATGCTCTTGCTCCAGACACCATTCCCAGGAAAGGCAGCAATATCCCAACTCACTGCTGAAGGTATTTGAACTTTTCAGAACACTTGGCCACTTTGAAAATCAGCCCAACTGATCTTGTCAATAAAATCTGACACAGAAACCATGCAGGGCATAAAAACTGCAAAGAAGTTTATTCATTTCTTTGCTTATGAAAATTTACATTATTGTGATTTATGAGGCTCCTCAGCTATTTCCAGATCATAGTTTTGACAGTTTCCATGAATAAATTGCTGATTTTTACTTTTCTTTTTTTTTAAATCCCAAGTCCCCAGGTAATTAATTTATATGAGAAGGTCACACTTTGCCAAAATAAAAAAAATAGACTCTTCACTGCCATGACTGCACAGGAGAGCTTGAAGATAAAATGGAGACCTTTACTCCCATGTGGGACTGGCATGGAAGAGGATTAAGTTTGGGTGTCCAGGTGTGGGGTTATGAATTTTTGGGAGGAGTTTGGGAACATTTGTTGCACTATATCCAAAATTAAATGCAAAGCCACAATTACAATTATCTGTGAGCTGGAATTTCTGTAGCTGCTGTCTCTATTCCTAGGAAAAGAGGTAAATGAGCTTCAGATTTCTCAAGCTGACTTTGAGAATGAGCAGAACCATATTTAGTCTTTCTGCTGTGATTATCCACTGATTTTTTTCTGCATTTTTAGGGCACCAATTGCTGTTGGAGTGCACTGGAAGGAGGAAATTAGGAAAAAAAACCCCAACAAAATCATATTAATTAGTGCCAGTCTGAAATATTTTTCAGATTTTGCATGAACAGAAATAATTTGCAAGCACCACGTAAAAAAGTGAAGTTTCTAATTTCAAATTTGAGCAACCCAGGGTTTCTCATCTGAGCACAAAGTGCACTTGACTGGCGTGAACAGAAGACTCTCCAGATAAAATTGTGCTTTGCTGTGGCTGAGGGTTTGCAGAAGCCCTTGGAGGAGATGCTCACTGCTGGCTGGGCTGTGCCATCAGGCACAGGGAGAGCCCTGACACACAGCATCAGCTCCTGTGAGGGAAGGGAACTCGTTTAACTCAATCCAAACCTCAGCTCAACTGAGAAATTGAGTTAAATGGAGAAATGAGTGGATGTGGGGTAAAAGGCTAAAAAGGGAAGGAAAAGAGGTAAAAGGGGCATTTCTGACTTGGCAGGAAAAAAGAGGAGTTGTCAACTTCTGAGCCCAGCACCTACACTACCAACTGCAAAGTCCTCTTTTGAGGCCCCTTTTTTATTTACAAGGTTCATTTCTCAAGCAGAGGGAGAAAAGTCTTGTTTTGGTGTTCCATGGATGAATAAAGGAACACCAGAACCTTAGGCAGCAACACTGCAAGTTTTAACCTCCTTTGTATCATCACATTAGTTTATCTGAGAAATGTAAAAATTAGAAAGCAATTCTGGAAAAAAAAAATACTGCCCAAAAGATGTTCGAAATGGAGACACAGCAACAAATCCAGAAAAGTAAATATTATATTGTCTCTAAATATAATCCTATCTGACAACTTGCGCTCAAATCCATGACAGTAAAACTAAAAGCTCAAAAACCAGAATGGAGTTTCAAACATAAAGTTGGTTACAATGTGTTCATATAAATCTTTGATTTTCAAGCTTTTTTTTTTATGGACAACTAAATAATTTCATAAGAAGCATAGACCATCATAGAGGTCCCCATGTATGTAACATGATAACTTGCTTCTACTGGATGCTTCTTGTGCAAGAAAACCCACTTTCCTAGACTAAAATTTTAATGAGACATGAATTTTGTGGAAACCTGGTTTTTATTCTTGCTTCCCAGCTGCCTACAAACTACAGATTCTGAATGTTAACTTATTGTTAAGAAGAAGAGAGTGCATTTTATTATTTAAAAAGAAAGTCTCAGGCAAATCTACTTGTTAACTGTTCACAGTTTTCTTTCCCTGTGAAACTCCTGTGAAGACAAATCTCCAGAAGAAAGGTTGTTCTCTTCTGAGAAAATTCAAGCATAGCTCGACCAACAATAGGGAGCTTCCAAGGATTTGCATTTCACTAGGGTCAGCTCCCAGACTATTTTTTGTTTGTTTGTTTGAATATTTTAATTAACTGAGTGGATAGACCAAAATCTTCAAAAGCTGTGCAATCGTGTGTTTGTGTGCTGTAACAAAAGGCCTGATTTTGATCCCTCTGGAATTCCCCACTGGCTGACCCAGTCAGTACAGAAAACAGATGCAAAACTATTCTTCTCATTTACATATTTTAGCTTAAAGGGAAAGCACTGCCCGTGGACCCACATCAGCTGCTGAATCTTTGCAGAGGACACAAATCTCTCTCTCAAAGCAAAAGTGACCACAAACAAGGGAGGTGAGGTGATTTTAGGCCAAACATTCCCCCTCTCTTCCAGCCCATGTACAAAATCCACCTTTTTCTCACACAGTTCTTTAAGCATTGTTTGGTTGTTGATTTGATTATCAGTTCGTTTCTCCTTATATTTGCGCTCAGCTGATCTTTGGAAAACGAACTTTTCAGCACCAAAATAATTCAAAGTGGGGAAGAGAGGAGAGGAAAGAATTCACAATATTACTTAATATTGTTAAGAGCTTAGAGGTTACACTTCTGACCAACCTCCCTGCATTGATATCTGCTGCTGGTCTTTGAAACACCCAAGTTCCCTCCCTCCCCAGTCCCGTCGGAACCCGATAAAAGACTCCACTTACCAGCCTTAATGTGAACATCCTGACTCCTGATTTTCCCTGAAGGATTTTCAGCTGTGCAATAGTAAGTGTTATCATGGATTAAGTTATTAAAGCTTGAAGGAGGGAAGGGGAAAATTTGGAGAGTGCCATTGGGGTGGACGTGGCGGATCCCTGGGACATCGTAGATCTCCTCGCCCGTCGCTAGGTACCATCTGAGCGTCACCGGGGGGATCCCCGCAGCTGGACAGGGGACCAGAGTCCCTGTGGTGCTAGCAAACACTACCTCTTGCAGAGATGCATTGACAAAATAGAGACTGGCGTGCAGCTCTTCACTGAAAACTGCAAGACAAAAAGAAGAAAGGAAAAAAAAGAACAAGCCTTGAAAACCTGAGAAATTTCAGCAGCGCGCGGAACGATTCGACGCCGACGACGCCAAGTCAAACGCCCAGGGAAGGTAATCAAAGCATCTGGGGGCTAATGTCAGCTCTAATGAAATAAATAAATAAAATAATGAAATGTTTCTCGTTTTCAAAGGAACTATGGCCCGGTTAAATGCAGTAAATGCCTTACACCCAAAAGTAAAATCAGAAACCCCTTTCGGTGTAAAGGGAAACAGATCCGCTCACTTCTGCGCTTGCTGAGGCATCACTCTTCATACAGACTGAAAAATTCTATCAGTAATCTGCCTTTATGAAATTTCCAGTGACTAAATTTCTGGCTGGAACACAGGCAGTTTCTGTTAGCATCCCTAAATTTATTTTTACAGTCTTTCCGTGGCAAAAATGATTTATAAGGTAATAAAAAGAACTGAGCAAACAGTGAAAAAAAAAATCCCATAAGTCCTTAATAGTAATACATGTCTATACTTAATCCAGATAAAGCTGAGTAAATGCTTTATATCATTTGGTCAGGTCTTTCTAGCAAAGACCTCTAAACCTAGGTACCTATGATAATCTTGGTTCTGCCACCCATGTGACTCCATGGAGTCCCACTCCCAGCCTTAAACTGAAGATTCTGTATCACTGGAAGGAGTCAATATTAGAGCACCAGATTAACCAGTTCTGCCATGGGCTGTTCAACTCTCACTGGAGTCTCCAGGTGGTTTAAAGGGCCCCCAACACTTCCTCTAAAGTATCTTCCTAACCTCTGCTGGAGAGCTGATAAGCCTCACACTGCATTTTTGTTTTCCAGTAAATGGTAGGATATATTCCAACACCACCAACCTGCTTTGCATTTGCATATAGTGCTCACTTGTGAAAAAAACCTGTCAGTTTTGTTTGACACAAACCCAGAGACTTGGATGTCTCACTAAATCTTGAATGAGGCAGATTCTGACAGAATTTTCTAAAGCAAGGCTGCTAAGAGGTAACTTTTTGAAAAGGTGACCCCACTGGGGGAGATCCCAGTGAGCAGTGATGAGACAGATTCCAGGGTAGCCTTCATTTGCACAAGATAGATTCTATTATCCTGCAGAAAGAATTTGCAATCCCAATGCTAAGCCATGAACTCTCTTGTCTGACTCTGCCACTGCATTTTATGACAGTTTGGGGCACAAAATAGACTATTTTTTCCTTGTCTCTTTTGATATCTTACAAAGATAGAGGGTGGGAAGGTGTTCATTCTAAATATCATCGGGAGAGACTCAAAAGAGAACAAAACTGTCTCTGGGAGTTCCTGGAAATTAAACAATGAGAGACACCCTCTCTAACAGGGAAAGATATCTGGCATGCAGGACAGATAAATGAGTGGCACAGGGCAGGCTGAGAGGCACTTGGAGCTTCAGAAAAGGGAAATTTCAACTCTGGAGCCGAGCTCCTGCATTTAGATGAGGCAGGTGCCAGCAGAGAATAAAGCCCCCTGCAAGAAATGTTTCACCTAGTGGGTGCAATCCCAAGAGGAACTCAAGCAGCTGGAGAGCAAAAATAGGCACAATAGGACTAAGCACAGGAAGAAGCTGAATCCTCATTCAGAAGGAGTGAATAAGATGGTGCCACTTTTACATAATCACATTTCTAATTATAGTTGTACTTTGAAGCAGAGAACAGTATTGTTGGTAACATAATAGAGAACGGGGGAAAAAAAACCAATTTAGCATTGTTCATCTGCTGTACAAGCTTTTCTCTGCAAATACAAATGAAACAATCAACAGGGCATTTAAATTTCCATTGGCCAACAAGACATTCACGTAGAAGTAATAAACACAGTTCACATTCGCCAGCTTTTATTATGCTGTGCTGCTTCTTAGCAGATATTCAAGCAAATCCAGTAGATTTCCTGGCCAAGAACAAAGAGGTAAATACCAAATTATGAATGCCATAAAAATAGAGAATATCAGGAACTCTGTTTGACACTTCCATAGAATCTAACTTCCCAATCAAATGCAGCACAGCTGAACTAGACTCATACTAGCAGCACATAACAATGAATTTTTCCAGCTGCTTTGTATCCCCTGTAGAAGCTTTCCCTACTTTTGACAAACTTTCCATCCATCAGCCAGTACAATAGTGCTTCATTTTAAACCAGCATCTGCTGCACATTCATCCTAATGGCAGCCACAATCACACCAAGATCCCTGGAAAATAATCACAGTGCTGTAATACACACACTTATACACAATGCTGACAGCCCAGATGCTTTTTGTGGTGGAATTCACTGTGTCAGCTGCATTGGAGACATCCAACAGCAAAAATGGGATTTCAGAAGCTTTTATTAAAAAGATATTTCTCCTCAGCGTTCCATAGGAAGAAAGGGATTAGCTGAATGACAGAACAAGTGATTCATTGAAACCTAATTGAAACTGAGACGAGTCAAAGATGATGTGTAATTAATTATATGTTACTTAATGATAGAATGAGATCCAACTAAACACTGTATTTTTCAGAAAGCAGAAGCAACTCAGAATAAGAGTTGCAAGGGAGAGTGGTAAGGGAAACTGATGAAAGTTATGGAAATAAAACAGCAAAGAGAAATACCTGAAGAATGAAAAAGAAGAAAAAAGTTAATCATAGAAGAGAAAATAATATCAAAGGCAGAACTGAAAACCTTTGCAGCTCAGTGGCTGCACTTGGCCTGGACAGAGATCACATCATTTCTCAGTGGAAGGGGAAAAAAGGCAAAGATTCTTCCTGAATAAGGGTTATTTATTACCAAAACAATAATTCTTGAGTGAAACAAGAGGAAGGCTGCACCTCAACAGTGCTCAGGTGCCCCAGCTGGAATGAAAAGGTGACAAACAATCTGCACCTGCAAGCACTTTGGGGTAAGAAGGCAGAGATTTGTGTCTTTGGCTGAGTGGTTAAAGGAGAACATCCACAGTTTATCACATCAAAGGATGAGAAGCATTTCTGGAGTCTAAGGCTCAAGAGAGGCCAGGATCTCACTCCTACAGGAATGGGGAGAGAGGTATAGGGGAGGGAAAAATAGGACACAGAGAGGGAGATAGGAGGTGGATAAATTTTTTGCAGGTTTGATCAATATCCCTTACTCTCAAGTACTTGAAGCAATAAGGGGAACTCACAAAGCATTATAGCCAAGGAAGTTTCTTCTGATTTTCAGGGGAGATTGATGCCTTGGGAGGCTCCCTGGAACAGAGGCCAGACAGTGTTGAAGGAATAAAGCAGAGATTTATTTAAAGGCCTTCAAAGGATACACCTTGGGCGCTGCGAGAGCCTGGCCATGGCTACACCCAAGCTGGATGACCAGTCACAAGTTTTCATTTTTATAAGTTTTGGTCTATTTACAAGTTGGGGTTAATTTTACAATTGCAGCTTCAGGTTATGAATCCCTTCCTCCCAGTTTGCTCTCCTCAATTCTCTGTTGTTTACACTTTTTTGGGCCTGAAGCTGCAATGGTGTCCTTGGTTCTGGGGCTGGAAAAGGATTGTTCTGTGTGACTGAACTGTGAGGAGAACTTGCTGACACTTTCTATGAAGTTCAGAGGATATTTTCTATGAAGTTCAGAGTCTGAAAAATATAAAAGCTAAAACTTAAGACATCAAGATGATGCTGCTGTGCTTAGCAAAGTGCTGAATATATCAGCCAGATGTAAAATTTCTGTTGGCATTTGAGAGCTCTCTCTTCAACTAAACTGATTCTGCACAAGCTGGTCAGTGGGGCTGTGAGCTGATCTCCCTCAGCAAGGGAGAGTGAGCACTGTGAGCCAGGCTGGGCAGGTGAAACCAGGGTGGACACACAGCTCTGGGGATTTAGGGTGGGTTTGGCATTTCCAACACCTGCAGCTATTGGCACAGCTAAGAATGGAGTCAATTTTTGTTTTTACAGGGGTGGCCCTCTCTCTCCTCAGCCAGGTCACTCCTCCAGGTCTCCAGCTCCTACATGTGTGCATGCTGAGCACTTGAAGGTCTTCTACAAGGACAAAGGCAACACCTCTTGTGATATTCCTGCCCGTGAGGGATTTGTCAAGGCTTCACAAGGCAAACCAGGCAGCACTTTCAGTGCTGTTTCTCAGTCCTCCTTTTTCCTGGGCAGAAGGGGCTGTCACTAAGGTGTGAGAGAGAAGACCCTGCATTTACCACCACTGCATCTGGCCTGGGCTTGCCCCATGTGGGATCTGGGGACAAGGAGGGGTCAACACCCACAAAGAGATGAGAGGAGAAATGCAAAAGCAAACCATGAAACCATCTGTCCCCTTCCTCCACAATGTCTCCTGTTCAGGCTGCTTCACCTGCAAGAACCTTTACCCTAAAGATGCCAAAAGTGAAAACTTCACTGGAGTTTCCATGGAACATTTGTGTCTCTTCAATTCAGTGCCAGAATGCAATGCTGAGCCTCAGTGTTGTACATAATTCCTTTTCATCATGTGCTCTTTCATCTTTTAGTCAGTTTAAATAGCACTTCAGTGATTTTGAAGATGTCTTTTTGGGCCTCATGTTCTTCCAAAGCCCTCTTCCCATATTCTGCAACTGGCCATTTGAAGCCCCAATTTTCTCTTCAGCTCTTGAAAGAACTGAAATACTCTTGGTTGAGAGACCAGTCAGCACACTCAAAAATATGAATAAAGTGTCTCTGAACAATTAATTGATACTTATATTTAATTCACCTTCTGTACCCTTTTCAAGAACTAAATGCTGTTCCTATAATGTCTTTGCAAGTGGAAAGTTTGGTCTTAAATGAATAACAGTTTCAAACTAAGGGAAAAATTAGTTCTCATCCATTTGACTAATCAAATCCAGCATGAAATATTTATATAGATAAATTAAAAGATATGAATCAAAGTGAAAGTCTGGAGCCAAGAGACCACTGAGATTATTTGGATAAAATAAAAATCAGAACAGGAAAGATAAATTATGCAATTAAGCAGTTGACTGCACTCCTGCACTACAGCAGGTTTGTAGAAAGAGCCTAAAGTGTGTTACAGTGGAACTTCAGGTTTGCCACAGCTTTGGACATCAATGTTCCCTCTCTTTTTCTCCTCAGTGAGGTTATGATTGAGGAATTGGGCAACAATCAAGTATTTCCTTCAGATTTACTGTATTCTAAAAGATGCCACCTTAAAATTTAATAATTTCTCACTTTCAAATACGGCTGCCTAGACACAACAAACATAGAAGCAAACCCAAGGAGCATGACAAAAACAGGAAAAGGAAAGACAGAAGAGGAAAAATAAAGGAAAGGAAGGATAGTATTTAATAAAGTCTAGGCTCCTAGTGCTGAGCTTGGAATGGCAGACACCTGGGACTGCTTTTTACCATGATGGGACAACACCTTCCAGAAAAAGCTGACATTTGGAAAAAATTTTGCAAACAGATGCAAAGCAGCATGAGGCACATTCCCTTAAGAAGTTTAAGGACTAAGAACTGTGTATTCTTATCAGCTCATCAAGCTCTAATCAAAGTTTAAGAAAGGCAATAAAATATCAATATCCTGCATTCCTTCTGGAAGAAGCCTTTTCCTAAAAGGCCTCAGCCATCGTGCCTTGGGTAGGAGAGCAGTTTCTTGAGCCTTTTTCACAGGTAATGTAGGAAAATCACAGCCTGGGCTCAGCTGAGACCCTGCCTTGAAGGTGCAAATCACTCACTTCACTTGGTCCACCATCCCCAGCAGACAGAGAGGGATTAGGACAAGTGTCCAACCTTCTTCAACATCTCAGTTACCTGGAGAAGTTCAGCACAGGTGCCCCAACATTTTTAGCTTCCCTGTGGATGTTGACTTTCTTCATTTATAGACACTTGTACTGTGAGTTCAGCCTGTCTGGCTCTTGCATGAACCTAAAAGCATCTCAGCTTTTGCCTGTCCTTACACCAGCAATTCTTAAATGCATGTCCAGGCTGCAGAAAATTCAAAAACAGGGTGTGGGGTTTTGGGTTTTTTTGGGGTTTTTTTTTTCATTTGTTTATTTTTTTTTTGTGCGGGAGGGGGCGCATAAAAAGGTAGAATAGAATCAGAGCAAAAAAGAGAAAGATCACAGAATATCCTGAGTTGGAAGGGACNTTCCTAAATGCATGTCCAGGCTGCAGAAAATTCAAAAACAGGGTGTGGGGTTTTGGGGGGTTTTTGGGTTTTTTTTTTCGTTTGTTTATTTTTTTTGGTGTGGGAGGTGGAGCATAAAAAGGTAGAATAGAATCAGAGCAAAAAAGAGAAAGATCACAGAATATCCTGAGTTGGAAGGGACCCACAAGGATCATCAAGTCCAACTCCTGGCCCTGCACAGGATCATCCCCAAGAGCCACAGCAGATGTTCCCTTTCATCCCCAAAAGCGGACAGGGAAGAGATGAAATAAAAAAGATTATTTGGCAAAATGGAAGAAAAAGATAACAAGACAGGTGGAAGTCAGAAGGATGTAAAGACTCAAGGAATTCCCCAGGATCTCATATCTCTGGGAAGATCTGCTATCAGCCAGGCAGCTCCTTTTTCACTGGCCTGGAATCAGAGTAGAAGCAGGCAAGAGAACATCATGGTGACCACAGTCATTAAAAACATCTGGTTGTGAGGTAGAGACCCAGAGAGAACAAAGGACCCAATTATATAAAAACAATTGAAAAATGTTTAAAGTGAGAATTTAAGCCTCATTTTTCTCATGTTCAGTGAAAAATATTGAAATCCTCCCAAACAGAGGAAAATAAAATATTGATTTTTCACTGTAAATACAAATATCTTGTAAGACAATTAAATGAAATTAATCTAAAAAGCAGCAAACAAATTCCCCAAACCAACTTTTGTAGGAAAATGGCTGAAGCCATCTAAACAATAAATTATATTTAAGGAAACTGAATTACCAGGATCATACTCCAGGTTAATTACTCTGTTGACATCCAAACAATAGAATATGCTAAGATAATCTTTTTTTTGCATAAACACACACACACAGAACTGATAAATGAAACATTTCTGGATGCACTGCTGTGCCTTTCAAACCAGCAGTAGAAACATTACAAATGCAATCACAAATATGCTGATTACTTAATGCAGAACACAGTGAGACAGAGCCTGGGTGGGTGGAAGGGTGCAATGCTGATGAGCTGTGTCACTATTTAGATTGTTTTTAAATTTTTTTTCAAGGTTCTGTAGGATCACCATGTCTGAGATTTAAAAAAGAGATATTAAAAAAAAGAAGAGAGAGAGGCTAAATTGGCCTTTTTTCCTCCAATACATCTCCTCTTGATGAACTAAAAAAAAAAAAAATCCCTTATTTGAAAAGAATCAAAACCTGATTAGACACTTACAAACAAGAATGTTATTATCACTACTCAATTATCCAGTAACAAGCTATGCAAAGTGACCTAGAGAAATTACTGCAGCTATTGTGGAAAGATCAGAGTGATGAGGCATTACAATAATCCATCTGTGATCGTGTCTCCCTCTAGGGGTTTTATCTAATGACTAACACACAAGGTTGATAAATATTATACATTTTATTAGAGCAAGGGTAAAGCAAATGCACTTTTACAACTTTGGCTTTGATTGTGGCGCTGAGCAGGAATTTCTTTTGCTCCTCTGAATTGATGGGGATTGAACATTCCTCAATGTCTGAGTGGAAGGAGGGTAAACACAGCTCACACAAAGAATAACTTTCAGGTGGAGGCAAAAGAAGGAACTTCAAGAACAGGAAAACAGCACTGGATAAAGATGCTCTGACCAGAATCCAAAGTAAATGTTATTAAAAAGGAATTAATTAAATGAAGAAGAGTGAAAGCAGCCCTAAAGAAGAACTATGAGAGAATGCTAAAATCAAAATAACTTTAGTGTGGAAAACAAAATTAAATCAATTGCCCCAAATTATCTGATATTACTGATATAATTAGCAAAGAGATGAAGATATTAAGCTAATACAATTACAAAAACACCAATTAAGCACCACCACCCACAATAGTTTTAAGTCAAGTCAACAAAGGAGAGCACAATTCTTCCCACAGTTTAAAAACTCAAAATGCAGAATTATTTCCCATCTTGTGTGTTGTGTAAGGGTAGCCAATATTTTAGGGCTCACCTGTATAAATTTGCTATGTGTCCACCAAAAAACCCAACAAAAATGATGCTATTTCAAATTGCTGCTCTGATTCAATGTGCCAGTGCTCAGCCTTTTATTCCAAAGGATTACTCCTTTGAATCAGTTTCAAAATCAGAACCACTAATGAGGATAATTAAGTATGCAGTTGGTTTTGCCCACAAATAATAATCACTAAGGAAAAAAAGCACTCAGCTTTACATTATAATTCTCAGAGGACAGAAACTTCCATTAAATCAAAGCAGGCTTCCACAATTAAAAGGAAAGGTCCTCAGGTGAAGCCATAAAAAGAAGCAGAACTCACAAGGCAGGGAGAGAAGTGTGGGTTTTGGTGGAGGGCACAAACGTAGAGTGGCAAATTCAAGAGATGCAAGTGATGGGAGCTTTTAATCAGTTAAAAAGGGATAATCTGTGGTTAAAAAAATATCAACACAAAAAACCTAAACCAAAGAAACCCAGATAATTGTCAATCTATGGGCAAGAAATATGTATCTGTGCTTCTTGAATCCAAAAACCCAGTTCCACTCTTTCCTGTCATAAGGAACACACTGCAAGGACACAAAAGGCAATAGGGCAGAAATGAGAGAAAAACCTCAGATTAATTTTTCTCTCAAAAATATTTTATGAGCAAGAGAAATAAAGATAATTAGATGTCTCAGGTTTTAGAAAAATGGAATTAATCATGTTTGTATAGCTTTTCTTTTAACTGGTTCATAAAACTATCACTTTTTCCATAAGCAGAGCCATTATTTTCAACAACCCATTGGCTGAGATTTAATAGGTTTCAATTGGGGGCTTGTCTTCAAAATGCTGCAGTTGACCTAAAGCTTCTGAGAGAGTCCTGATGGCCACCAACTTCACATCCTAATGGGACAGCAGTTTTATAAATAAACAGCAAAGCCAAGCATACTTTTTATTATACCTGTCCAGGAAGGAGACAAATTTAAAAAACCCCAAACATCTCTTCCACACAAAAATGAAAGCACAATAAATCAACATTTTCAGTGAAAATGATTAAGTGTCAGGATGCTTTACTAAGTTCCATGAGGGTATGTTTTGGAGAAGAGCAGTCAGCTACTTTTTGAGTCTCACTGTCTGGTGACTTTTCTGTCACCTCTCCCACATCCCAGGTGAAGACTCTGCCACTCATGCAAGCCAGAGCCTGAAAGAATTTTCATTTGGATGCAGGGAACAGCCAGGACACCCTTCTGGGACAGGACCTTATCCTTTGGGTTTTCTGCTTGCAGTGAGTGAGTGAACCCTACTGCCAGAGTGAGCCTCTCAGCAGGGCAGACCCTCCTGCCACCACCCAGCTAGGAATCTGAAAGAGGAGAAAAACCCCAAAATGTCAAGGGATTTTTAAACCTCAGCCTCTCAGCTCTGTTATTCTACACCAGTTATCCCTGAGCTCCTATAAAAGTGGCCCACAAAAGATAAATCAGCTAAATGGCTCCAAACTGAAAGAAAGTAGATTTAGATGAAATATTGGGAAAGAATTCTTTACTGTGAGGATGGTGAGGCCCTGGCACAGGCTGACCAGAGAAGCTGTGGCTGCCCCTGGATCCCTGGAAGAGTTCAAAGCCAGGCTGGACAGGGCTTGGAGCAGCCTGGGACAGTGGGAGGTGAGATGCTCTTTAAGGTCCCCTCCAACCCAAACCATTCCATGATTCTCTAATGCTCCTTATACCCTCAGGAAGCCTTCAGGAGTTCTCACTAATAATGATGGCAAGCTCAACAGGCTCCTGCCTCTACAACCTGGATGCAAATGTTGTCAGTGCTGAAAACTGACTGCCCTAAAAGTTTCTGTAAACCCAAACCAGGGCTGAGCGTACACCACAGAAAGCTCTGCTCCAAAACGAAGAGAGAAGGAGAAAGGAAAACAGAGGGGGAGATGTGGGTGATGCCTGGTTGTGTCCCCCTCCTCCCCAGACTGAGTACTTTGGGGGAAAAGTGTTTTTCTTGGATGCATTGATATTGCCCCAAGAGAAATGTAAGAATGGATTTTGCCAAACCCCATTTCTGGGGTGAGCCTGCCCAGCTTCTTCCCAGACACCATCAGTGAGCTCATCCATCAAGGACAAGCAGGAGAATCTGAAATGTGCTGGCAGCCATGGGCATAAAAAACACAAACATTGCTAAATACATTGGTGTTGAAAGAAAATGCAGGAAGAATGAGGTCAAAGCTTAGGCGCAGTATTTCTAACACTGACACCTTTTAGGAACCACATTAGGTCATCCCTGATAAAGCAAAATGCAAAATCTGCCCATCATGGGAATAAGGAGAGCAACCTTTGTAGCACTTCCTGAAAAACAGAGTTCTTCCAGAAAATGCTAAAAAGATGAGTAGCTCTGAACTCTATTGGACTTCCCAGTTGAAAAATGTTGAACAGAGACTGAAGTCTTAACAGTCCCAATTTACCACCATGACCACCAGCATATCAAGGACAAAATTTAATATTAGTGTGATGCATTTTTTGCATCAAACATCATATAATATTGGGGCATAAGGGCATTTCCATTCTGGAAGTGTTAAGTTTACTTCCCCACTTCCCCACCATGATCCTTCTTTCATGTCAAAGTTAACTGCAAGTGATTTATGCAAGTCCTTATTCCCCAAATCTGCAGAAAAGGAAGAGGTCAGGGTACATGAAAATGCAGGAATTGAAGAAATTCACAAGTCACAGGCAAGAAAATATATACACCCCTGAACAATCTGAGGGGGGAGTACACGTGGGTCTAGAAATGTCTCTGTGGAACAACCCCTGGCCTGGCTTGGAAACCCCTCCAGGACCACAGATGCACCTGGATTTCCTCGTCTGGTGAGGGTTCTGAAGGCCCTGCAGAACAAGCAGCACATCTCAAACATTGTGCTGCCCTAATGCTGCTTTGCATCCGTGCTGGATTTTTCCAGCCGTGGGGACAAGCCCTTGGTGTGAGTGAATCCCTTCTGACAGCCTGCCTGTCCTGCCAGCCAGGGCTGGCTGGGGCTGGGTCATGACAGCAGCACAAGGGCAGCACAGGAGGGAAGAGGGCACAGCTGCTTGTCTTGCTCAGGCTCTCAATGAACATCCCAAAAAAAAAAAGGAGAGAGGGAGGAAAAGAAGGAGAACCTCACAAAACCCACATAGCAATTGTTTCTGTTCAGCACAAACACCCAGCACCAACAGATCTGAGCAGCCTCGCTGCTGTCGAGCAAACAGAAGTTGGATGGAGTTACTATTTTAATAATGAAGTTGCTGAGAGGCTCTGAAAGTGATTTGGCTCTATTAACCATGAAAATGAACCCAGGACTGACAGAGGCAGGGAGAGACTCACATACTACAACAAAACAAGGTAGAATAGAATATTACAACATAATGTAAGTGTACGTAGAATACGAGACAGAACAAGGAGAAAAGGCCTTTAGCTGAAAGGGGTCAGGGTTAAGTTAAATATTGGGAAGAAATTGTTCCCTGGGAGGGTGGGCAGGGCTGGCCCAGGGTGGGCAGAGCAGCTGTGGCTGCCCCTGGATCCCTGGCAGTGTCCCAGGCCAGGCTGGACATTGGGGCTGGAGCAGCCTGGGACACTGGGAGGGGTCCCTGCCATGGCTGGGGTGGAATGAGATGAGCTTTTAGTTCCTTTCCAACCCAACCCATTCTGTGATTCCATTCTGTAATAAAGAGAAGCAGCATTACCAGTTGTTTACTGCCCACATTTTTTCCTAAACTGCTTCCAAGATGTGTATTCACCATGATGTATTGATTTTTTTGTTTACATCACACTAAATTAAAGGAAAGGAAAATGCCCTGGCATTCATGGTTATTTTTATAGAAGACTAGAGCTATGACAAGCTACTGCAATCTTAATTAAAAAGAATACCAAAAAAGCAAGATTTTTCCCTCTACCTATCACTTGAAGGGGAAAGAAAAAGAGAACAAAAAAGAGAAAAAGGAGAGGTGCAAAACAAGTCTTCAGGATTTAATTTTGTTTCTTAACCCAGACAAACAACTTGTGGAATGATCACTACCATAACAACTGCAGTCTGGTACTCTCTTTGGCATGAGTTCACTGTATAATTCATACAACACAGCATACAAAGAAAAAAGTATATTAATATTATTATAAAATAGACACAATCCATTAGGAATTTCTTTTCCTCAGGGGGAGACAAGATCTCAGGACTTTTGGTTTTGCTGGGAGAGGAAAGATTTTTAGAAAAAGAAATTAAATATATCTCAAAAAATTAAGACAACTACCACTCAATATTAATATCACATCTAAAATGGAGGGGAGACACTACCAATGTAAAAATAAGTTATCCAAGAGTTTTTTAACATTCTGAATGATCCCAGGATAACATTCAGTTTGGAAATGGCATGTTCAGCATGGTAATCTGTTGAAGAACAGAAATAATACAGAAGTATTATGAAGATGGTAGAGAATGAGTAACTAACACAGATTTATATATTATATACTCTTGACAAAATACAAGACTAACTTGCCTTAAAGGCCTCTGTTCACCTGAAAAATAAGCACATGACTTGCTGAGCTGTTACTTGGAAAATCCTGGTTTCCATTTTGCTCCCCAGTCAGGATTCCTGTGTCACATCAAGGCAATCACAAGCTTCAAAGAGCAACGGCAAAACCCAGCATTCTTTAAATTAAACTGAAATTTGAATGCTTAAATACCAGTGACAACCTGAGCTTGGGCCTTTCCTGTGTTTTCCAATAGATTTTGTAAAAAATAACATAACATTTTTTCACTGAAGTGCAATAAAAATGAAGTCCTCACACCTTCTTGCAGCCAAGGAAGGGATTTCTGACCACAGCAGTTTAAGCTCAGCCTAAACAAACCTGTTCCCTTCCAGTGTTCCTTGGGAACACTTTACAGACACCAAACCTCAAAGGTAACTGCACAAACTCCTTTATTTTGTTACCACTTTTGGGAGAGGGATGACAACATTCAACATAAATCTTAGTGAAAGGAAAAAGAATTCTTCAGTTTTCGGTTTCTTTTTTTTAAAAAAATTCATCATCTTATTTTTGTGTAACAGTAGAACAGGGTGTTATTCCAAATGTCCAAGTATCCATCACCTGTGCTCCAACAGTGGCTGAAAAAGGATGTTTAGGGAAGGTCTGTCACAATCCTTTCCTGGTAGTGACAGCTAATTTTGAGCCCAGTATCACACAAATAACTAGAATTACCTTTGCTGCTTGCAGTGCTCTGCACTCATTTTCTTCCCCAATTGCTATTTTATTCCCCATTATTGCATGACCTTTCTAACTCTTTGCAGCTCTGCTTCTGTGCATTTTGGGGTCTCTTGAATAGTGTTCCATCAGAAGTTTTTAATATTTATAACCTTCTACAGTTCATTTATGTCAACCAACCCATGAACCAGCACAGATCACTGACAGTGTTTTCTCTCCAGCAGGAAAATCAATTATATGTTTCCTATTTCTTTCCTAGCCTATCATTAATCTACATGAGGACCTCTCTTACCCCATGGCATCTTTCTTCCATACTGCTTGATATGACATTTTGATGAACTTGTTTCAAAGATCTTGTTATGTTATACTGACTCCATTCTCCTTGCCCACCTGCTTTGATTCCCTCAAAGAAAAAATCTGCAATAATTTGCCAAGTACAACTTTTCCTTTTCTAAATTTGTCAGAGTTCTTTCCTCAGAGTCTTGCATTTGTTTATGTGCTCTAAAATCTTTGTTCTTTAAGGCCTGATAACTTAAAATTCTCTGCCTTAGTCCTTTAAGACAATAAAAACCTCTGACATTGAGTACCCAAAATAAAATAGCAAGAACACATTTGATGTCTTGCATTTTCAGAAGTTTAAAAAGTTATTTTCAATTCATTTTCTAGCTTCTGTTCCTTAGGGATTGAAATGCTTTGTCCCAGATGCCCATTTTCAAACACTTAGGTTATTTTGGAATTTTCTAGGTTCACTATCTTTCACCTTCACTTTTTTGTCCAAGATTGCAGGATTTAATGTGGTTTTTCTTCAAGATTTCAGTCCTGGAAGATAAATTCTCACCAATTACATGAGAATCTCTTGCCAATTACCCCCACACTTGTCAAATCCCCCTATATTTAAGTTTGAAACCATCTGTTTGCTTGTCCTGCTTTGGTTTGTATCACATCCCAACTTACCTTTAAATATTTCCTTTTCCTCCTGTAAGTCTTACTCCTTCTCAACACTTTTTTTAGACTCAGTTGTAGGGGCTGGGCAGATGATAAAGGATCCTACAAGAAGAAGCTGAGTAGAGAGGTCCTAAAATTCAACCTTTTATTCAAACAATCTGTTTCAAGGAAATCTTTATTATTTCCTGTTGCTGGTACCTCTTGGAATGTTCCAGCTGCATCTCCTGTGCCAGACCAAGACAAAATCACCTTCCCTGGAGGCTCCAAACCACAGCATCCACCTTTCACCTCTCACCTTCATGAGCCAGCTCTACCAAGCTGAAAATACACTTTTTTCATTCATCAGTCACATTAAACCATAATATTTAAGGCTTAATACAATCACTGTATTTGGCAAAATAGTTTCTCCCACACACTCTTCTGCTCCTAATCAGAGCTAATTAAGTATGTGCATCATACAAATTGACAGCCATGTAGATTCTGAAGCAGAGTTTAAAGTGTAAATAATGATGAGATAAAAGGGATCTTTCGAGCAAAATCAAAGTATCAAGTAGTCATTATGTGTAATCACTATTACAATTTAATGACATTTGTGCTAGAACAGGAATATGAACAGGAATTAAAGTGTCTCATATATATTACTACTTTTATTTTTTTTTTAACTCTTTGTTGGCTCCAAATGAGTGTTACAAAACATCAGCCTTTGAGCAGATGGTTCTGATGCAAATACAGAAGCCAGGCCAGCTGCAATGGCCTGGATGGGAGACATGAGAAAATCATGCTGTGTGTGGCAAAGATTCTCATATTTATCCTTTTAATCTTGCTTTATGTGTTAAAATATCAATATTAGGACTGGAAAGCCACGATTGGAGGCTGCTACTCCATCACACACACAAATCTATACCGAAGATACAGAGGTAACTTCAAATAGATGTGACAGCGACACACAAACCTGACTAAAGGGGTGAAGGGGAGGCAGAGGAAGGAGGAATAAGATTCCTTCACTCCCATGAACCTGATAAGCAGCAAATCATGAGAGAGCAGAAGCAAAAGAGAAAAAACCCTCTCTGCTTTTAAATTTCCTATGTGTTTGTAAATACTTTTATTTTATGACTAGTCCAAAGGATGACTAAAGGAGTCAGTTTTGTCCATCATCAGGACAGTAGGTTTGCGAACATCATGGTCTTGCACAGGTTTCTTGATAGAAGTGTTTCTATATCTAACATTTCTCAGGGGATCAAGTCCTGAACGTGGCCTTACTAATATTTCAATGCATCATTGAAAATGTAGCACGAGAAGAACAAAACAAATAAAGCAGAAGGCCAGGTGTGCTCAGTGACAAAAAAATACCGGCTTAAAAATGTTATTTCACCCAAAAGTTTATGTGGAGGGGATAGCACACAAAGGACACACTAGTCAAATAAAAGACCTTATGTAATCTGTAGAAATATCAGATTGTGCAGCAGCACCAGTTGAGTTCAGGGCATAGGCTGATACCAAGGTATCCCTAGGGCCTGTTTGCATTTCCTAATACACAACTTGACGTAGCAGAGAAATTTTGGGGGTTTATCCAGCAATATTTTTTCATCTTTCCATTTCTCCCTTTCTTCACTAAGATTTTAAAGAAAGGTATCTGGTTTATTGATTATGATCACCTTGAGCCATTTCTATTCATGAACTGAAAAAAAAAAAACAATAGGATGAGCTGATTGGTAAATTCACTCTTGGGCTGTTGTAAGGTTTCTGGCTTTAAAATGAAATAATTTTTAAAAATATACCACCCAACCAAACCATCCCATCCCCTATATAATTCACATCTATATTTGTCCCATTAAAAACACTCTAAACATTTTGGGTTGTTTTATTATTCTATAGTGAAACCAAATACTTGGTTTAAGCCTGTGCCTATTTTCAATGGCCTGTTTTAACTCTCCCATTGATCTGTTGTCATGTTTAATCAAGACAACAAAAAAAAATAGAGAGTAGCAAGTAGGGTAAGCTTCAAGTACTGCACATTTAATTACATCAAGGATTCGTTGGGGAGGAAGGGCATAAATTGACCTTTGTATCAGTTTTCATGAGCTTAGGTGTTCTTTTTAGACTCCCAGAATATCAACCCTGAAAACGGGAAAATAAAGTGGTTCTGTGTTTGAATTAAACAAAAGGCCACCCTAAGGAACAGTTTGAAAAAAGGTATTTTTAGGTTTTTCTAGTCCAGCACTTATCAGCACGGCACCTCCCCATCCTGAACAAGACACATGTAAATATCAGAGCTCTTTTTCACATAATTTCAAAGAACAATGCCACAGCAGTGAGATGGATCCCACTGTGCAGACACAGTGTGTGTACCTGGGCAGCCTCGAGAACAGGGCCATGGGAGCCTCACTGGGTCCACAAAGCCAAGGGAAAATTGCTGCGACCCCTGTTTTCCATCCAGGCTGGCCATGAGCTGATGGAGAGCCCTGCCAGGAAGGGTTTGGGGGTGCTGGTGCATGAAAGATTGGACTCCCAGCAATGTGCACTTACAGCCCCAAAACCAACCCTGAGCTGCATCCACAGCAGGGTGGGCAGCAGGAGAGGGAGGGATTGTGCCCCTGAGCCCCCCCAGGTGAGCCCCCAGTGCTGCAGAGCTGCCCCAGGCCTGGGCCCAGCACAGGGAGGAGCTGGAGCTGCTGCAGAGAGCCCAGAGGAGGCAGCAGGATGGGCAGAGGATGGAGCAGCTCTGCTGGCAGGAAAGGCTGGCACAGCTGGGATTGTTCAGCTGCACAGGAGAAGCTTTGGGCTGAGCTCAGGGTGGCCTTGCAGGGCCTGAAGGAGCCCCAGGAAAGCTGGAGAGAGACAATTCCCAAGGGATGCAGGGACAGGACACAGGGAATGTCCTCAAACTTAAAAATTACAGATTCAGATCAGATATTAGGAAAAATTTCCTCCCTGTGAGGGTGGGCAGGCCCTGGCACAGGGTGGACAGAGCAGCTGTGGCTGCCCCTGGATCCCTGGCAGTGTCCCAGGCCAGGCTGGACATTGGGGCTGGAGCAGCCTGGGACAGTGGGAGGGGTCCCTGCCATGGCAGGGCTGGCTCTGGATGGGCTTTGAGGTTCCTTCCAGCCCAAACCTTCCTGTGATTCCTTGATATGGAAACCTGATGCTTTCTTTGTTCTGCTGATATCACAGGTTCAACAGGGATTTTCAAATAGTCTTAACTTCTAAATTCCTTCTCCTTAAGAAGACTGGAAATAACTTCTTTCTTCCATATTCCTTGGGAGGCTTATTCTGTGCATATCACTCACTAATAAACAAATGCAATGGATCTGGTGGGAAAAGAGACAAGCAAATGATGCCACACAGATCACAAGCACTACACCAAGCTGAGTCTTTTAACTGTTAGAAGCATAATTAGTTTCTCCCTCTTAAAAATACACAAAATATCAGACAAGTTCTCAAACTGCTTTGGGGATGGTGAGTCCCATTTTGTATTTCCCAGCAGCCTATGCTCAGATGATGTCATGTGTCTCAATCTGAAATGTTAAATTTGGAGAACAGATCTTACATGTGAATAACTAGAAATGAGCAGAAAGAAAACAGCCCAGATTTCCCAGGGAGGCCTGTGCAAGGAGAAACAGCTCTGTACATTGTCTCCATTTGGTTGACATCCAAGTACAGTTTTACAGTATAGAATAATATTGGTATTATTTATAGATTAAATTTGGATTTAGCTAAACACAGGTAACACTCATGACAAAAAAATAAGTTTATAGCAATTCCAGAATATTAATAAACCAGCAGATTCAGTAACTACATTGTGAATTTCTGAAAACCTTATGTGTGATAACTTCCATTAGAATGGTGAGATGATTCATTAACATGTCAAGTACAAGAACAAGATAAGATAAATAAATATATGAAACAGCCTTAATCTCAGTTGGTTTCCTGTAGACCTCATTATTAAAGAAAACACGTGTTTACAGAATATTTTTATAAACTACAGTATTTATTACAATTGCAAATGCATGTTTTAGTCCCATAAGGGGATGAAAACCTACTCAGACATCATAACCATCTGCAGCAGAGACCACAGACTTCCCTCACAAGAAGCAGTCTGAGAGAAACCATCTAAGAGGAAAAAATACTCAGAAGCCACACTGTTGTCAGGTCTACAGGAAGTATCTGGGGCTGGTGTAAAGGAGGGGAATGGAAGCAGATGGGGAAAACCTGGATGAATTATATGATTATTTCCTGGAAGGACTAAGGCAGCTGCAAATTTGACTGGGGCCATTGCCCCTTCTGCCAGGGATGTGCACCTCTGGGCCTGCTGATGCCTTAGGTTTTAGCTTTTATATTTTTCAGACTCTGTGCTGTTTTGGTGGGCAGTTTTAGGTTTCACATTCAGTGCTCCTGAGCTCTCCTCACACAGCAGGGACACAAAACAATTCCTGCTCCAGCTCGGCACCAAGGACAACTTTCAGCCCCAGAACAAAGCCAAGGGTGAAGGCAGAAGGCAAAGCAAGGAAGATGGAGCTTCCTAAGCTGCAGCTGGAATTGGACCCTGAACTGCAATGTGCTGCTGGAGCAGAACTTCTCCAAGTGGGAGCCCTGGGGGCCGGGCGTCCATTCTGGGCCCATTTTGGGCTGCCCTTGGCTGTGGCCCAGCCGGGCTCTGGTGCTGCCCAGGTGTGTCCAGGGAGGCCTTGGAATAAATCCCAGCTTTATCCTTTGGCTCTGGATGGGCTCTGCTCCAGCTCAGCCTCGAGGAGGCATCAGCTCAAAAGGATCTGCAACCACTGAGCCATTCTGCTGCCAGAATGGACAGTAGTTTTAAAGTCTACTTTGCAATGTCTGCACTGAATTGCTGCCTAATTTCAGGGGCAGCTTTGCTGCAGGAAGATCAGTCCCTGCTTGGCCACCACTCTCCATCCCACCCGTGCTGGCAGAAGCCAAGTGACAGAGAGCAGAAGGCACCACGGGCTGGGCACCCTCAGGAATGTAAAGGTGTCAGAGATGATGTGACACAAAACTCCATTTCCCTGCCTGAAGCTGGACTCAGCACACAGGGTTTGATCACACTGCCAGGGGTTCCTCTGTGGGCCCTGTGAGCAGTGGTGACACAAACATTGGTAGCTGAAAACCAGGCAAGAGCACTCCATGAGCGAGGCTTGTCAGGATGCACACAAAGAGCTGGCAGGAAAAGAGGGAGAAGTCAAGAGTCTTGAAGCACACTTTCAGTTCCTGGCTTTTGAAGGCCCAGTAAACATCATCCTAATGCAAATGTAGCATTTAGCTGTTTGATGCATTCCAGGCTCGAGCTCAGATTCCTTTGTGATTTTACAATGTAGAGTCAACCTAAACTAACAATTTTCACACAAAAGCGTTGTTACTTTGAAGAAATACCTAATGCTCTTAAGAAAGACACAATTGTTTAAAAAAAACCCATCCTATTTTTTGCAAATAGATCATTCTCAAAGGATGTGCATTGTCTACATGGAACATGCACTTTAATTTATACACAGCTGACACTAAAATGCCTTGTTATTGTTGAATTCCCTTCCTGAGTACACATAAACACCCACTTCTGCCTGGTCTTAACATTTCACTGAAAAGAACTTCCTGACTCCTGTTTGGCATAATGAAGAGAAAAAGCTTTGAAACCAAATGAGGGGAAGAAAATAATAAGGCTACACACATTAGGCTTTTACTAACTTTAACAGCAGTTAGGCACAGAAATGATCTGCTCAGGGAGGGAATTGAGGGACTGTCATTAGACCTGTGAAGAATATCATCAGTGCAGAACTCAAGGGGCCACCACAAGATGGAAGGTGGGGGGACAGAAAAATAAAAAGAAAAGGTAACATTTTTAATAAAAGGGAAAAATAACACACACTTCCTGGTCTAATTAAAGGACTGACCAAATCACTCAGGAGGTGGAGAACAGAATCTAGGCCCAGCACCCAGAATATAAAGCAGCAGTTTTATCAGGCTATAGGAAAGAAACAAAATAAAAAGCCAAAGCCAGTGTTTCTAAAACACTGAAGCTCACCTGGTGTTAAGGACAGAAAGGAGCAGCTATTTTTGTGTTTCTAAATGCCCTTAATGCATTTTCTAGTGGTTCATATTCTAGCAGTGCGCTTCTCGTGCACTGTACTTCAAATGACTCCACTCAAATAATAAGGTCTTTGAACTGACCTTGTGAAAGTCTTCCCTTGGAAATGCACAGATAGAAATGAACTTTAAAGGTCAGCCTTAGAGGGGGGAGAAAAAAGATCTGGTTTCCAGGCTGCAGCTTATATGTGCAGGTAAGGAGTGGCTGAGTTGCTTGCAAATGAGAACTGCAAGATGGAAGCAGACTGATTTTCATTTCATGTCAGGAAATCAAACCTAAAAATTCTAATAGACTGCTTATCCATTTGTCACAAACAGACTGTCCTGGATATAACCAGGCAGTGCACTTTGTAGCCAAATCAGCCATTCAGGAGCCTTTGGTGAGAGGACCCAAAGGCACCTCCTCTCTCAAGACCTGCATCCTGCCCTGCACAGCATCACTCGAGGAGACAACCAAGGCACCCAGCCATGCCCAGCGTTTTTACAGTCAAAAGGGATCATTCCCACAGACCAGGAAAGGCTGCTGGAGCAAACACACAGCTTTTCTCCTGCTGGCCACAGGCTGTGAGCAGGGCAGAGCTACAGCTGCCTCCCCTTGCCTTTCCCAGCTGGAAGTGGGGTCAGCACCAGCACAGCGAGCAGGGAAAGGAGAGAATCTGTGGCCTCTCCACAACTTCCCCATCCAGCGCCACATCCGTCCTCCTCTCAAATGTCATTGGCCCAATTGAGGAGAAAAATAATTAGTTTCACTCTACTTCCTGCTAATTACAGAGTGTATAATCTGCCAAACGATGTACACGCTCGTGTTGGCTGTGGCCTGCTGCCTCCCCCTGCTATCACAGGCAGCGAATGGCTTACCAGTGACAGCTGGCAAACCAGCCTCTGGGAATAAAACATTTTAGCACTTCATAAATTTCTAACAAGGTTTCAAATTGCTTCAGTTTCCCTCCTCTCAGCTCTGTCAGCCTAGCAAAGGAGTTGAGGGGGGGACAGAAATGTGTGTGGGGGGGGAGGTGAACACTAATTAAATCCGCAGCAGAAAAGTACAACTTGTAAGATAGTTCATTATTTTTAATAAGCAGCAATTAGACCCCAACTCCGAGGAAAGTTGGGTGCTTCCTGCCATGCACTGGCAGCAGGGAAAGCCGAAATACATCCTTCTGCCTCAAATTCTCAGTGTAGGAACAAGTAAAGCACTTTAAAGTGCAGCTGCATGATGTGGTAAAACTTAATGGAAGGTGACACACAATGCACTGAAAACTCGGAGGGAACATGCAGCAGGAGTTGGCATTAATGTTAAGGTTTCATATCACCATTCAGATAACAAATGGTTTCCAAATCCCCCCATGAAGCTGCCATCAGGATCAAAAGCTGTCTTATCATTATTACTATTGATTAGACAACACACCACATTACACTGAATCTGAAATCCTGACCACAGGAATGTGCCTAGAATAAAAATAATAGGATGCAAACAGCTATTGATCAGATTTATAGCAGGCTCTCTCACAGGTGTAAGTCAGCAACTCTCCACTCAGTATGAACAGACAAAACACAGGGACTGATTTAGAGGCCAAATGTCCCAGAAAAATCAAATATTTGTGCATTTGACAGTACAGAAATGTTGTAAAACATGGAGATTTTACATCGGATTGTAGGAAACACTTAAGTAGAAGCAAGTACTTGGTGAAAACAGAATAAATGTGTTTAACAGGAAATAAACAGCACAGTAGAATAATAGTGGCACTTTGGTGGAGTTACACTTCTTTTGCCAAAATTGACCCTTATTTTGCCATCATTTTACTAGTAGTGGAAACAAAAATCCAGCTACTGAACAGATTTATTCTTTTTCATTATATTTAGCTCTGAAAGGTCAGAATGATGCTAGTTTCAACTTGGGAAAAAATACAAAACAAAGGAGAGGCAGAAAGGTACCAAATCTGACCTGTTTCACACCTGAAAGTCCTTCAGTACAGTGCAAAATTTGGGGGGGTGGGGGAATTAAGACAAGAAAATATATCCAAACCCAAAACAAATGCACAGCAGAGCAGGGGCTTTTATATCACAAGAAGAAAGAATTTGCCATCAGGACCACCCTTTTCTGTGTCCTCTTTCCAGGAGAATCTCTAATCACAGATATCTTCCAGATAAAGACATTCACCTGAAAACATGGTGACTTTTAAGTAAAAGCTGAATGTCTCCAGAAAAAAAGGCTGTCAAACACTTGGGCATTTTCATTTGGGGGGGCTGAGGCACTGAGGGCCTTATTCACCTCCGTATTTAATTGCAAGATCAGCCTTAGGAATCCCAAACTCTTTTTTCCAGAGACCAAGGAGAAAAGCTGGAGCACAGAGGACCTTGGTGGAAGAGGATGAGGTCAGGGAATACATAAAAGAACGAGACTTGCATAAATCCATGGGCCCTGATGAAGTGTTTAATGTTTCTTCTGTAAATGAAATTCACCTCCTGTTTCTTAACTCAGAAGTTCACCCACAAAAAGTAATCAAATTTTGCTTCCTCATCTTCAACGTTTAATTTACTGTGTTATAAAAAACTCAAAATTCACCTGTTTTCCTTTTCTTGCTGCCTCATCAGGATGCAGGAGGAGGTCAGAGGAGATGGGGAAGAAGATGAAAGAAGAGGAAGAAAGGGAAGGAAACGAGGAAAAATGGGCTGGAGGGAACTAAAAATGAAAGCAGAGCAAGAGAAGAGCTGATGAAGATGCATATAGCATTTCTGTCAGAACTTAAATCTGAAAGTGTCCAGAATTCCAGACAGGTCAAGAGAACTAAATCCAAAATCTTTACTTCACTCTCATTTCTCAAGCACAAACCAAAATATCCTCAAAAAATAAACCCAAGACCACCACCAAGCACATCCTCAATGCTTTGCATTGGCAAATGTATTTTAAACCAATTTTTGTTCATCTTACCCAAGTGGCTGCTCAAGCAACAATTCTGGAGACATTCAGTGCTGCTGTGGTGCAGACCTGGCTGCTGCTCCATGTGTCTGTAGCCATGGAATTTCCAGCAAAGGAGGTGCCTCTGCACCAAAAAGTTCCAGGCAGCAACATTCAAGTAAGAAATAAAATACATTTAAAACAAATAAATGAATCTTAGGGGAAAAAGAAGTTTAAAATTGTGTTCAGGAAGCCTGACGCTGCTCAGGAAATAAATCTTCTGTGTTATTGAACAATGAAAGAGGCAATAACAACTTTTAAAATGACCTCTTCTTCTCCCCAAATGAGGGTGTAAAGGAAAAATGTTATTTTTCTCTCAAATGGAAAAAAGAAATAATACAGAACAATTTTATTCTTACTAGGAAAAAAAATAGGTTTTATATTAAAGATGGCACAATGGAGTCTGCTAGCTTTATTCTGGAAGCACGTGTATGAGTCTACCTGCACTAGTTTTCATTGCACTTTTAAAATTGGTGATATAAAAAAAAAATGCAACTTTATTGAACATGTTGTTGAATTAGAATGTCATCAAAATAGTTTTCCTCATTAAAAACAAAGTTTTGACATGTTACACCTGGAGCAAGTCTCGGTAGATAATACAATTAAGAGCAGAAAGTAGCAGTCTGTTGGATAGGGAAGAAAAAAATGAAGATTTTAAGTTTGTTTTGCAAGTAAGGGAACCCAGAAACTTCTCCCCATCTGGGTCTGGTTTTGTAGATCCCACGGGGAGGCTGAAGGATCTCTGTGGGCAGAGTTACATGCAGCTCCCCCACCCTGAAACCTCCCCAGACACTCCTGTTGTGTGTTACAGGGCAAGGAACCCTCACCCCACATCCCTGTGCACCCCACTGCCCCATTCTGGGGGCCTCTCACCTAATCTATAAGGTCTCCTTATTAAAATGAGCTGGTATGCAAGTTTGTCACATCTTTCTTTCAGCCTATAGATTTTTCCCTTGTAGAAACAAGACATTTCTCTCTAGAGAGTTTTTCCTCTCACTGTTTAAAGCACCATCACTCTTTGCAAGTCAGAAGTCGGCAGAGCCATCACCAGCCAAAGTTCACCTTTACCTAAATTCTCCTACAGCAGGATAAGGTCACAAAAACCCAATTTCTGGGTCAGTCCCAAGCTTTTTTTTTTTTATCCTGGAGTACATGCTGCTCCTAATCCCTGCTCTCATTACGGCCAACAACACATCCATAGGCTTAAGTAACCTGCATTACATAATTGGAGGGACACTGTCCTGATAACTTCCTGCAGCAGCACCGAGGACACACGGCCAGCAGAAATGAGCAACACACATCACCTCACCCTCAGAGAAATTAAACAGCAGGACAAATGTGTAATGGGCAATATCTCATGTAGCATGGTCAGAACAAAAGTACAATGGTGCCACTCTCTTGCCTAATCCTCCCAGGACAAGCCACAATCTCCTCCAGCGCCGGCCGGGACGCGCAGTGACCCGAGCCTGGCAGTGCTCCCACAGCAGGTTTGCCTTTCATGGACAGGCAGCAAGGCTGAGCACATTACTGGCTCTGGCTGGAGCTGCCTGGCTGCTCTGCTGTCTGCATGTGAATTCTGGCCCCCAGGGCTGCCTCCCCACCCTGCAACCCCTCTCCAGCCCTTCACCCTCCTCTCCCCGATGGAGAATGGCTGGGCTGGCGCTGGCACATCCCCTGACCTGGCCAAGGGACCTGTGGCACCTGAGCTCCCAGGGGAGTGAGCCCAGGGGGCTGTCCCAGCTCAGGTTCCACATCTCTAAATTCGATTTAACACCACAGGTGGAAATAGCCATGCAGGGAGTCCTGGGTTGATGCTGAATTGTATCCCCATTCGTCTGTTTAGCTCAGAAATAAGTTTTGCATCTTTAAAACTGGATCTGAGAG
>VYXF01008233.1:92410-113088 GCA_013397295.1 Polioptila caerulea
GAGAGAGACTCTGGGAATTTGTCATCTCTGCAGAGCACCCAGAGGTTTTGTTGTTCAATATTGTTACTTTGTTGTGCTGGGGACTGCTTTGCAAGTTAAAGAAAGAATTTTTTTCCGCTTTCCTCCAAGGAATATTTTTTTTCCCTGTCCCGAACCAGCTGGGAGGAGGGGCGGTTCGGATTTGCTTTCTGGAGGGACTCCACCCGGAGGTTTCTCCCCAAATTTACCCTAAACCAGGACACAGGGAAGCAAGGTGGCTGATGCCAGCACCTTCTACAGGTGTCAGTCTGAGAGCAGCTATTGAAGCCACACAAAGGAAACAAAGATTGAAGGTGTCTCATGCTGGTTTCATGTGGAAACCCCAGATGCTTTGCTGGTCCTGGCTTTGCTCCACTTATCCTACACCCTGCCCTGCCAGAAGTTCCTTTTCATTGCCTAATGTTGTATTCCATCTGGTTTTTATTGCCCATAATAATCTTTTAATTCCTTGACCTTTCCTTGACCCAAATTTTCCAGATCCCAAATCTAATTTCTTACAAATCATTAGCTTAGAAAAATCAGAGTGCTTCCCCATCAAAAATACTGGCAGATCTCACTGCCAGCTGTTAAAAACCCAGCAACCCCTTCTTCAGCATGCAGATTCAGACAACAAGTTAACATTTGTAAAGAATCTTTCAAAGTTTTGCCAAACTATTAAAGAAAAAAACCAAACACACACAAAAAATCCTTTTCGTTGTATCGCTCACTAAGTGGAATGCAAAGTCTTTAATTTCATATCAGTATTGCCTAAAAGATATCAAAATAAACATGGAATGGAGCATATTTTAATTAGATGAAGTCCACTCCCTTCTGAGTGATACATTTGCCTCATCACCTTGAATTTACATCTTCCAGGCTTTGGTTAAAGGATAAGGAGTAAGAATGTTTAAGCCCAGGTCAGCCATTTAGCCCAGGTGAGCTATTTCCATAAATCTTCATACCCAGGGCTTTCCCCACACCATCAAATATTAATAAGTGCTCTTAGGTTATCCCAAGTGCAGAGACAACAATTCAAAAGTGTAAAGCCACTAAAAGATCTTAATTTCAAAACCTTTAATTGCAAATTTTTTATTCCATGTGAAATCTTGTGGCTGGAAGGCATTTGGGATTGAAATACTTCACACCTAAAGCAGAGAACTGGACAACCTTAAAAATATGTGTTTTTTCCATGCCTTCAAACTCCATGGGCAATCCCAATAAAGCCCAGGCACATGGATGAACGTGGCAGATGTGGAGTGACAGAAATGTGATTACCACTGAAAAGGATGTGTAAATAGGTCAACCAGGATATCTGATACCACCATAAATACTCATAAAGACAAAAAACCCCATCTGTTCCCAATCCCATTTACATAGAGGTGTAAGAAGAGATGTTGGAGACCTGGCTGTGATTTACAGAATATTATTTCACCATTATGCTGCTGCATTATGAAAGTGAGATAAGTGTTACATTATGATATAATGAGCATATGTTATGCCTAATATCTTAATAGAGATTTTCATTGACCTTTGAATGTCAAAATTGACAGCAAAATTTGTCAAAAATTCTGCTTCTACAGGGTGTGGACAAAAATTGCTGGAGCTACCATGTACCAGAAAAGAATATACAACAGTGACTTGTCTTAAAAGAATATTACAACTTTTAATACTCATTTAAGTCAGATCTAGACTTTTTTTTCCTGATAATGCTTAGTGCTAACAATATTTTAGGGTACTGCATTTTACCCTGATGAACACATACATTAAGGAGTGATTTTAAAGGACATATTAACAAAGCATTTGCTGCTATTTTACAAGTGAAGTGGTGACACAGGAGAGCAGGAGAAGGATGAGGGCACGTTTCCAAGAAGTAAAATGATCTTAGCAGGACGGCTTTGTAACGACATAATTTTATGACATAATTTTAAGGCATCATTTTTCATCTTCAGGAGTATTTCCACAGACTCCTGCAGCATCTGTGCCCTTTGGAGGATGCAAGGAGAAGGCAGAGAGGCTGCTGCTGGTTCTCTCAGTGTACAAAAATGGTCATAGCAGGGAGGCTGCAACTGCAGAACAGCAGAGGGCTGATAAGAGAACGAAGGAATTTGTAAAACTGGGAATATTTTAGGGTAAAAAATCAGCCACTACCTTAACACGCACTGATGAACTGCTTATGTGATTAGAGTGTCAGATAATACAGTGATACAGGCAGATTTTCCACCCTATTTCCTGAGGTTATGTGTTCATTCCTGCACCAAAAAGGTGAACCCCAGTGCCAGGGGGAGCTCTGGAATCCCTCTGAGTGCATCGACACTTCCCTTTCCAAGCCACAACAGTGTAGCTACATCCTACTGCTAAATGAAATGAGTGTTTTCCCTTGCATTTTGGAACAGCTGAATTCAAAAGGGATTGTTACTCACACAAAAGAGGTGATTCTTCCAAAAGGTGTGATTGAAAGAAAGCAGAGGAGAACGGTGTTTTATCAAAGAATTTTCATGTGTATTTCAATATCAAATTTAACAATATTAAATTAAGTGTCAAGAGGTGCCAGGCAAATCCCACACAGAACTCAAATAAAATTCTCAATGATTCATTTTTTACTCTATGAGACTCTTTGGGAAAAAAAAAAAACGCATCTAATTTTGTTCAATTATGTTTGTATCTGATTTCTAATGCACAGAAGTTAATGGAAAGATATAAATACTGTCCTCCTCCAAGTGTAATTATGGCAGAGAGGTGCACACTGAGAGAGTAGGAGAAATGTTTAAGTTGAAGCATAATCCTGGTAGAAGAACAAAGCTGGCTGTGAAAATATTTAGAGTGGGAAATTAGAAGGCTGGTTTAAGAGCAAAACAAACCAAATTCTCTTCATACAACTAAGAGGTCATCTTACCTCTCTATACTCATAACATGAGTGAAAAACCACAGGAAAAAAAAAAACATGAGAAAAAAAACAACCCTCAAAAACATAGAGGGGAGGGAAGTTATAGCAGTGATTGGGAACTTGGGTATAGACCTTAACGAAATCTCCAATGCCACCAGGAAATCAAGATTTCCTTTAAATGATGCTTGAACTACACTGTACAGATAAGCTGAAAAAATAAAAAGGTGAAATGTAATTGTGAGCAGTTTTTCCAAACTGCTGAAATTATCACATCTATTTATTCCTATTCCTGTCCCTAGCTCCCCCACTGCCCAAATCTTCCTCCATTCTTATTTTGGCCATTACATTTAATGCTTGTTATAGAAAAGATCTTGTCCTGGACTCTTTGGCCTGTACACTCTCCTAAGAATCTTTTTTTTTTTTCTGTTTGTCTTTCCATCTTAACTTTGAAGTTGTTGGTTTAAATTCAGCCAGGGATAAAAAACAAATTCCCAAGACAGTTTTCTGATTTCTGTCCTAATCTGTCAGTATACCCCAGTATAACCAGCAGTGTTGTTTCTTTTTAAGGCTGCTGGAAGATTCCCCTGTGAAATTTAGCAAGATGACAGTGCTCCCTGTTAATAGCAAAATTTCAACACCCAGATACAAATCACAGGTTTCCACCACATTCTGAACATATTCCACTTGGAGCCTTGCCATACTAGGACTACTTGACTAGATTTGCAAGAATGATGAGCTTTAGTTTGTGTAAATCACCAGCTGAAGCTCATTTTCAAATAGAGCTAATCAGAAATTATTACTGAACCCCAAAGTGAAGAGGCCAGCTCTGTAACTGTGGCGCTCACTAGGATTGCAAATGAATTCATCAAAGTTCAACTACCTGATTTTATAACTTCTTCAATGAAGAATTCTTTTTCCTTATTTTACTTCATTAAAAAAAAAAAAAAAATTAAAGGAATTTTTAGAGGGAGCAATTAATCCCCAGACACTTTATCACATAATAAAACCACAATCACAGCTCAGCCTTTTGGCACAGGGACCCTTGAACAGAAGGCCTGGGGTGGTGCTGCCTCTCGAGAGGTGCTTCTGCAGCTTTTCAGGCACCAGCCAGGAACAGGGGCTAAGACAAGAGTCAGGGAAGAGCAAAGCAGCTGTTGAACTGCATAAATCACAGAACCACTGAGGCTGGAAAAGCCCTCCCAGCTCATGGAGCCGCAGCTGTGCTTGATGCCCACCCTGTCCCCAGCCCAGAGCTCTGAGTGCCACCTCCAGGNTTCTCCAGCCCCTTCCCAGCTCCCTCAGGGATTCTCCAGCCCCTTCCCAGCTCCCTCAGGGATTCTCCAGCCCCTTCCCAGCTCCCTCAGGGATTCTCCAGCCCCTTCCCAGCTCCCTCAGGGATTCTCCAGCCCCTTCCCAGCTCCCTGCCCTGCCCTGGACACGCTCCAGCCCTTCCAGGGCTCTCCTGCAGGAGCCACAACTGGACACAGTCCTCCAGGGCCCTCTCAGTGCCAGCACAGAGGGACAATCCCTGCCCTGGTCATGCCACTGTACTGGGTAATTACCACAAGTGACATGTGCATTATTTGCCTCAAAACGAAATATCTGTGTCATTAACACATGATCCATGAGTCTGTAATACAGCCTTGGGAAAATGCTAAAATCTCAAACATCTAAATATACCCTTGGAATTAGAAGCCTTGGCTGATCAAGTATGAATGTAAAGAAACCTAAGAGCAAAGAGCTTCTTCTTTAGCACTTCTCTTCTACTACACCTTTAGCCTCAATTTAATTCCAAAACCTTGTTTCCCCCCACCATCCTCTCTCTGATTCTTTTATTAGGCTAAAAATTGGGCTTTCCAGATCTGCACATTAAATGTACTTTGAATGAGGAAAGGGGAAAAAGAAAGTCCCAATGCTTTTCCATCAAACGCTTCATCAGAAATGCACACTCACAAGCTCTTCTCGGGAAATTCAGAGCAGAAAAAGGTGGAAGAAGCTTATCAAATCATTAAATATAGATGTGCACAGTTGACCTGTTGGGCATCAGGACTTCCATGTATCATGAAGAGAAAATACAAAAACAGAATTCAAGTGGAAACTGGAATATTTTAAATTTTTGCATGAAGCCTTTGGTTCCTAAGAGTTACAGCAAAATAACCATGAAATTATTTTAATACTAATGAAACTCCTCAATACTCAAAAATGTCTCTGTTTTAGGGTCATAGAGGACAGAACCAGTGGCTGAGGAATTCACTCTTGCTGATAAAAAACCCCAGCAACAGAAAAACCAACACCAATTACTCTGCTGTTAAAATTTTCCCTCAAGTGCATGTCTGTATGCTAATCCCTCACTGCCCTGAAGACAGCTGCAGACCTAATTTCATCTTGCTTTCCTAGGTATCAAAGTTATCATAAAATCACAAAATGGGCTTGAAAGGGACCTTAAAGATCATAAAGTTCCAATGCCATGGGCAGAGGCACCTTCCACTCTGCCAGGCTGCTCAAAGCTCCAGGCGCCCTGAATTTGGGCACTTCCAGGGATGAGGCAGCCACCACTTCCTTGGGCAACCTGTGCCAGACCTTCATCAACCTCACAGTCAGGAATTTTTTCCTAATATCCCATCTAACCCTACTCTCTGTCAGACTGAAGCCTTGTCCTTGGAAATTTTCTCTCTCTTCATCTTTCTTGTTGGCTCCCTCAAGAACTGGAAGGCCACAATTAGGTCACCCCAAAGCTTCTCCTCTCCAGGCTGAACAAATATCCCCAATACCAGGGATTTCCCCAGCCTTGGTGCAGCTCCAGCACTTGGCCTAATCAAATCTCCTCATTTCCTTACACCTTCCTCTTCAATAACAGTCACCAGATGCTGCTCTGATTCCATCTCTGCTGATTTTGGCCTCCTCCTGACATTATCCCAATCAAGTTCTAATAGAAATCCCCGTTTCACACCACATCCAATGTGTTTCCCTTGCAGCCTGCCGCAGATGTAAGCATATATGTACTTTGCATATACAATTTTGAACAGGAAAATTGCATAGCGGAAACTGAAACAAAACAGGAGACTATTAACTGAAAGCAAAAGCAGTAATTTGAGGCAATTAGGACATATTTTGTGCTTCAGATGAGAGCCATCAGCATACAGCTACTATATATACACATCTTTAAACTTGAGGAAAACACAGAGACATAAAGACACAGAACTATGGAGAAATAAATGTAGCCCTAAATGTAGAACCCTTGACATTATTAGAACCAAGACAAAGGGGTAGAGGGAGTGAAAAATCAGCATCAGGGATATCAGGATCATGATTTTATTTTTTTATACTTATAGGCCACAGACATAATTTTCAAGGCTGGAGATCTTTCATTGGAGCAGAGTGAGCCTGGCAACGTTTGGGGCAATATTTGAAGTGGTGTCCCTGAGTAGAGAGGAAGAGAACCTGCTAATTCCACGTGTTCCCTGTTCCCACTCCATTCATCACGGCTGAGTCCAACATAAATAGTTTCACAAGGTCAAAAATAAATGGGAAAACCCATTATCAGTAATACCAAGGAGCCAGTTAGGGCCAGAGGAGAGGAATGAATCATCTTTCGTTACTCTTGAGGAAATGGGATATTATAATTAATGGGGAAAAACTGCATCTATTTCATGCATATAACATGAATTCTAAGGGAACCAAGACATTTTTGACAAATTGGACATTGCACACAACATACTTATTAATTCATAAATTAAAAATATATTCTGTTACCCTATCAAAGGAAATTTTGCTTGTTTCTGTCTCTCTCAGCAATCTTTTTCTTTTTTCTTTTTTTATCACCCAAGTTGCCAAAAGAAAAGAAAAAAGAAGGCTCAGATTTTTGAAAGAAAATCATAAAGATCATAAAGGAGTTCACATCCATCTTGAACCATCATGCTTCTCTGCATTTCAGATTGAGTTGAAATTTCTAATTGAAATGATTTTTTCATGAGTTAAACTATAAAGGAGAAATAAGTGATACATTTAAATTATTTATCCATCCTATTTATAATTAATTAGGTTTTTCTCTGTGCACAGCCAGGCTATACCAGAGCGTTTGATTTTTAAAAACTCCTCTATCATCAGGCAACAATGGATGACTGCTTTTCTCATGTCACTTTTGTTTTAGTTTGCTCCAGAGATTCAGACAACTCCCGTTCACTCCTTGGTTGGCTTTTATGCATTAACCTTCTCAAGACACAAAGGACAGCAAGGACCTTTCCAGCGAGGGGTGCTGGGCAAAGCTGTGCCCAGACCACACCTGTACGAGCTGCTGGAGGTGCAGAGGTGAGGAAGGAAAAGTTGGGATCAATCCCAATTAAACCCAGATCTTTCTTCCTCGTTTTCACTGAAGGACAAGGGGAAGAAGTTGCAGCTGAGTGAACAACCCCCAAGGGCGCTTCGGTTTTGAGCAGGGCAAGGAATTTCTTTTCTTCATCTAAAAAATAGAGGGGAAACTGCTTAAAAGAGGCAAGAAATCCTAAAGGAAAACAGGAATAAGATGTTCCATGTCGTTCTTGTACCAGGACAGTGCTCCAGGGATGGCTCCATCCCACTGTGAACGCAATGGGAGAAGCAGCAGAATTTCCCCACGTGGCACAGCTGGACCAGGGCAGGCAGCACTGAGAGCTGCTCCTCACACCTGCCTGGCCAAACCATCCTCAGCACAGCCTAAGGCACCACAATTTTTATCCTACCACGTTTATCCTAGCTGGAAGTAAATAGGGAGAAGGGTTGAGGTTGTTTTGCACACTGGTGTTGAGTGAATAAGTGGCAGGAGGGGGACTGTAAGCCTTCTCAGGGTGGTGTCTTGAAAAATAAAAAATGGGAAAAAAAATCAAGATTTCAAAGTTTTCTTTTGTCTCCAGTTAAAATTATAAGCTTTAAAATTATTAGCTTTAAAATCCTAAGTAGAAAAGAAAAGATTTAAGATTTCTCCCCTGGTCTCAAGAGTCAGAATCATCCCTCTTTTTCAACAAAGGCTGACAGGCATATGCCAGCACAGGGCTCCACACACAGGTGGGCCTTTTCAAGGAAAAGAAAAAGGATTCTGCTGTGCAATAAAATCCAAGGCAAGTTAAAAAGATTCAGGTGGTTTTTTTCCCTAAGGTGCTGCACTTATAAAACAAGGAAAATGTTAGGAAAAAAAACCCTTAGGACTGGATAATTTTCACAAATGTATTATTTTTAATGAAGGGTTAAGAAATTGCTAAAGCTCACTTTCTCCCAAGGAACCTGGTGACAGTGCAACAAAAGCTGAATTCCTCTGGTATAAATCACAATACTCAGAATGTGGGGCCTCAAGAAAGCTCAAAACTCTTCAAAGGCAGATCTCAGCATGCAGTAACACCCCAGCTCTAACAGATATTTCGTATTTTCTAACACTTACAATACCCTGCCTCAATTTTACAATTGACTAAGAAACAATGAGATTTTAATGAGGAATAATGGAAAGGTGCACTGAAATCTGCACCACTGAATTGCCACAAGGAAGGGGAGAGGAGGACTGAGCTGCTTCATCCCAAATGTGAGCTGAGGGGGCAAGTGGCAGCATCCCTGTGCACACCCAGCTTGAGGGAGGCTGGGGTATCCCAGAGGGGCTGGAAGGTTTCCAGGGAGCACCCTGGGCTCTGGAGCACAGAGCTTTATGTGGAAAACAGGAAAAACAGGGTTTGGTTTGTGGGACCCAGCTGGCAGCAAGCCCAGGGGGACCCTGGTAGTGCCACCCCAGCCCAATAACCTGGGCACTCCCTGTGCCACCCCTCTGATGCCCCCCAACCACTTTGTCCTGGGAAAGATTTTCTCCTTTGCACACATTGTTAGTGCCCTGGCTCTGAGAGACCACAGACCCCCAGTCCTCACCCCTGCCACATCTGACATGGAATTATTTAGGGTGGGAAAATCCCCAAAGCTCACTGGCTCCAAGCACTAACCTGACACTGCCAAGCTCAGCACTAAACTACACCTGCAAGTGCCCCTTCTGCATGGGTTTTAAAATCACAGAATCACACAATGGTTTGGGTTGGAAAGGACCTCAGAGATCACCTCATTCCACCTCCTGCCATGGGCAGGGACATCTCCCACTGTCCCAGGCTGCTCCCAGCTCCATCCAGGCTGGCCTGGGACACTGCCAGGGATCCAGGGGCAGCCACAGCTGCTCTGGGCACCCTGGGCCAGGGCCTGCCCACCCTCACAGAGAAGGATTAACTAAAAATATTTCCATTGCTCTTTGTGCTAGACCTCCATGGTCCTGATGCCTTAGGTTTTAGCTCGTATATTTTTTAGATTCTGGGCTGGTTTGGTGGGCAGTTTTAGGTTTCACATTCAGTGCTACTGAGCTCTCTGCACAGAGCAGGGACACAAAACAATTCCTGCTCCAGCTCAGCACCAAGGGCAACTTTCAGCCCCAGAACAAAACCAAGGGTGAACGGAGAAGGAAAAACAAGGAGGATGGAGCTTCCTAAGCTGGAGCACTGGTTGAAAAATTGTTTCTAAGATGCTCATGGACAAGAACTTATGAAAGTGTGAGACCTTGTGCCCGAGGGTCCATTTTGTGACCATTTTGGGGCACCTTGGGTGTGGTCCAGCTGGACTCTTCTGCTGCCCAGGTGTGTCCAGTGAGGCCTTTGAATAAATCCCCACTTTATCCTCTTGCTCTGTCTAGTGTCTGTTCCAGGTCAGCCTCCAGAAGGCACCAGCCCCAGGAGCTGAACTAAGAAGAATTCCCAGCAAACCTCCTGCAGCTCCCTCCCTGCTCCTCACACAGCCAGAGCCCAGCAGCACACCAGGGCTCCCACAGGTGCTCTCCATGGGAGCTCTCAGCTCCCCAGCACCAGGGATTGCTGGATCCTGGTGGGGTCACACAAAGGCTCACTGCACCCTTGTCTCACACAGAAAACAACCACATTTTATAAAAAAATTACAAATCCCACCCCTCCCCAAAACACAGAGAGGGAGAAAGCTCAGTACACCCCTACCATCGTCACCTTAACACATCCCATGGGCAGAGTGAATCAGTCAGGATGGTCAGCATCCAAATCAAACATAAACTGAAAAAGAATTAAAACAGATCTCTATGATTTGGGCACTTCTTTCCTCTGCAATGTATGTTTTACTGGCACATCCAGCTCAGAAAACCTGAGGAACTCTGTGAGACACAACTAAATGTGAACCCAAGGTGAGCACTACACCGTCCTGCCATAGGATTCAATTCCATTCTCCTCCAGAATAAATACAGTTTTCAGCCCTTCTATGCAAAGCTGCTATATTGCACTGGTTGTTTCTAATATGGAAGTTATATAGGATTTCATGTGGTTCTTCCTCCTCTTAGGGGGGCTCTATTTCACCTTTTGATTTAATCTCGTTTGATGTTTCCCTCACCATTTTAGAAATGTTTTCAAAGCAGACAATCTCCCATTGAATGTCCCTCTTAGAATAAAGGCTTATTATGGTTGATGATTTATGTAAGTCAAGAATAGTTTGACAAACCCTCATGCAAATAAGACTTGCAGCAAAAAAAACCCCAGAGGGATCCCCGTGCCCTCAGGTGCTACAACATTTTAATTCGGTTGGTTACACAAACCCTACCTTTCCAAAAACCATTCTTGTTTTTCTTTGTCAGAAGCACAAACTTTCTTGTTGCCTGGCCTAAGGGCTTCTTCTGTTTGTTTGTTTAGTTAAAAAGCTGTGGGTTTGGCAGCCTGCCTGGTGATGCTGCACGGTGCTGCAGGGACTTCAAGGGCTCTCCTATCTTTCAAGTATCTCCCATACTTGCAGGTCTTTTTGTTGTCACAGATTTGGGGTTTGATTCTCAACCCCATGCTCTACCAAGAGCTGCAGGAGACACCCTCAGACATTGAGCAGGACCCCGAGCTGGGGGAGAAGCCTTTAGCTTCCTTCTCCCCACAGTAAATCCCTGGCAAGTGGCCCTGTATAGAGGATGAAGGTTTTATATAGATTTGTAGGTGATACGGGTGTTCCTTTGTTTATAAAGGGACACCTCAAGGTGAGCGGCCACTCATGATAAAAATAAAAATAAAAAAACTTAAACAGAAAAAAAGAAAAAGAATTTAAAAGACAAAATGAATGGAGGGCGAGATGGAAGAAAAGGAAAATAATAAGTTGCCTTGCAATCTTGGCACCTGACTTTAACCTGTACCACATGACAGCCCTCAGCTTTTAAAAGACACTTCCAAACACAAATAGACTAAAATAACACTGTGCACCTGAGCAGTCACTTTGAGCCCCTCTGTAAAGCACTTTCGAGGTCCATCTTTGTAACTCAACATGCACCTGATCAAAAGGTGCATTCACTGCTGCAGCAACACCACGTGGTGCCCACAGCCAAGGTTAGCCCAGTGGATTGCTGCTGGCACCCTGATGAATGATCAAACACATAATAGCAATGACTAATAGAACAGTGGAAATCACACGAGAAAGAAGAATTTAATTTTTCACTCTGTTACGCAAGATTTATTTCACCTACAGTGTTGACTTCTTTAAAAGACTTGGAGATGATGTTGTGGAATTGAATCACTGTGGCTGAGTATTGGCCTCAGACCCTCACAGAGCAAATCTCCCTGTCAGAGAAAATGAGAGAATTTAAAGGGGAGCAGGGCAGGGGTTGAAGGCAACAACATTTTTGTCGGATGAGAAAGACTCAATGGCACCATTAACTTTTTTTAGTGGAAAAAGATTTGCAGAACATGGCCCAGTTCTACGAAGAAACCACCTGTAGGAAGGAAGGAGCAGCTCCCTCTTGCCTGCCTGGACACTTCCACCAGAGCAGTTCAGAGGAAAACCCCCCTTGTTGCTTATTTCTTTGTAGGGGGTTGCTCTGTTTGTTCTAATTCAATCATACAGTTGAGCTGCAGTCCAAACAGATACAGATGGGACCACAACTGGCAGGTTTTAATTCTTCTTACTGATTCTGAAGGGCTGAAAGGAAAAAGAAGATGCCTCATACCAGCTCAAAATCTGTGCTTGTAAGGAGGAGAGGAAAGTGTCAGGAGAAGATGGGAAATAATTCCTCCAGAAAAGCCAAGATCTCTTCAGATTCTTGCCCCCAGGTATATCTAAAACACCACAGCACTCCAAGCAGTCTTTTTCCTCACTTTTACTTAAGAGAATCCATTGTTTTGAAGCACAGCAACACAGAATCACAGAGTGGCTTGGAAGGATCACCCAGTGCCAACCCCTGCCATGGGCATGGACACCTTCCACTATCCCAGGCTGCTCAGAGCTCCAACCAAAGTGGTCTTAAACACATTTTTAACACCAGGGGCAACTTCCCAGCTGTCCTCCTTTGTTAGGATGCACCCACAAAGTCATACAAGCTGCAGCCTGGGTGAAGACAACAAATAAAGATGCAGAGCAGTGACTTTCTATCACACAGAAACAACTTCAGGTTGCTGAGAGTCACTCTCAGGAGGAATTAATTGGTAACATTTTACAGGCTCAAAAAAAAAAAAATCACACATCCCTCATCCACCTTGTCATTTGATGATGCTGCCTCTACAAATCAAGCAATCTGCATTAAAAACATTAAACTATTTAGATGTATAAAATGAAGCCTATTTTTCCACTGATAAATACATTTAGCTCATCAACGTTAATGGGAGCTCGAGGCAACATAATTACAGAACACATATAATTTGAATTAGCTACTGTGAATCAAAAGTACAGTTTAGTTTTACTCTGTCTTCCTCTCCTCTCTGCACACATCCATATACACCTTTTTGCCACAATTTAAGGCTGCAAAGCTGCAAAAATTTTTTACTGGTACAAAGTTAAACATACTTTCCTTTCTTTACAAAGTAGAAAAACAACAGCTAATTAGTCAGCACTTTTTTGAAAAGGATATAAATACTTCAAACCCTCTTTAGCTCTCTCAACACCAAGTCATGTCCTCAAGTTTTAGCCAAGTTCATGATGGAACCTTTCTGATTCTAAAAACTCTTTTCTCCATTTCCACTGATACACAAACAAAATTTTCGTCTTGTCTGCTTTTTATCTCACTCAGTATCCTCAAATTCCACATGAGTGTCCTCTAACTTCATCTTCAATGCCTTTTTTCTCCAGGGAAATGGAAAGAGATCAAAAGAAAGGAAGTGCAAGGAAAGCAGGGAAGAAAAATTCTTTTGATAAAAAATAGAACTCATGATAACTCTGTATTTAAAAGAATAACACCAAGTTTTTGTTGGAAATGTGCATGTCCTTAAATTAAAACTTTAATTATCATAACTGTCAGGTCAATTGTAATTGTTTACAACTTCTGACAAGCAAGAAAAATTCGTAATAAATAAGAGACAGACTCACTCTTGGATCCAGAGAGAGAACCTCAAGACTTTCACATAGGTAAATAAAAAATGAGGATTAACCTCTTTTTTCTGTGGAAAAAAAAAAAAAAAAACCAAAACATTCCATCGAGACAGAGATTAGGAAATCTCTCAGAAAATATCAGCTTCCCCTCCCCTTTGTCACAGCATTTGTCTGCTTAAGTAGGGCATCCAGGTATTTTACACTCTGAAAAACAGCTTTTCCTGCCCACCTTTATCTCCCCCTGTTAAAAATGTTCTGTTTAACCTGACAAACTGGGCACGACCAGGTGTGTTTGACCAAGGCACACGTCCTGCACCCACCTTTTGATTCCAATAAACCACAGAGCTGGGCTTTTCCAGTGGCTACTGTGCTCACAGAGCTGTTACTACTGAATTAATGCTCTTGAACACCCAAACTCATTAACTGCACTGATGATTAGTGAGAAAAGGGGGTGAATTACTGTACCAGACAGTGTTTTTGTGCAAAGGGATACCCAGCTTCTGTAAAGAGTTTATAAACCTCAATACATGCCACTGGCTTCAGCCTTGACAGACCACCAAGAGCAAGTCAACCATGAATTCTCTCATTGTCAAATTTAATAGAATCTCAGCAAAGGGAAAATCCTCATTCTGTGCTGCAAACATTCAAAGTCACAGCCTGCTGCTCGTTTCTTAATTATGTACAAACCTATTTAGCACTTCCACTCAGAATGCCATTTTTGTCTGACTAAAACTTTTAGGAAGTATTTTTAAAATGGAGGGAGAGAGTTCTCAGTCATGAATTAGTAGCAATTGGAGGCTTTATTTTACACAAGATAAAGTTTCTAACTAAATAAAAAAGGGTATAAATTTTCCAGATTACTTCTTCTCTATTTTTTTTTCCTTGAAGGCATGTTCTGTGAATATTTTTGGTTAATTGTAAAGAACCAGATTGAGTCTTTCTTCCCTTCTCACTTCTAGGCACACATTCCCATTCTGTGCTCAGCAGAGGAAGATTCTGAAACAAAGACATTCATCATAATGTAATCAAGAATTCATTAGAACCTAATTTTTTACTACCTGGTTAAAAAAAAAGAGGGAAAAAAAGAGAAAAAAACACACACACACAAAGAGGAAAATAAAATAAGCAATCTACAGAATAAGCAAAAGAAGTCTTACTCCATTCTTGCAATGGAAAAAGCTAATTGACCATGTTGAGAAAGTCTTAAGGGTTAAAAAAAGGAATATGTGTCAAGGTTTGTCATTCTATCTTTGACCACTACCTGCAGCTCTCTCTGTCACCAGCCTGAATATCAAATACAAATAATAGCTTAACAATCCTCGTTAAAATTCAGCCTGAATACTGTATTTTCTAGTAAACATTTCTACTAAATCTTCTAACAACAATACAGGTTACCCAGCACTAGAAACATGCTGTGCCTCATTATGCATTTTAACTTTCTCCTTTTCTCTTTTGATGCACAGAGAAAAAGAAAAATACCTCGTGCAGGCTTATCCTTATTTAGGCTTACTACACAAAACCACTGCATTTTTACAGAGCCATGATGCCATAAAATATTTATAAGGACAAACAAAACCAGCAGAGAGCTTTGCAAAACCATTTAATACCACCAGCTTTGTCCAATTCCTGCAGAAGGTGACTGAAAGAATCTTGTTGGTTCAGTAGGAGGGAGACCAAACTAACAAGGCACATGTGCTGAACATGCTCAGATTGGAGTCAGCAGTGCAACAACACAACCTGGTTGTGCTTTCTTCTCAAGAGATGCCTGAAAGGTTTGTCTAAACAGCAGGGGCACAATGAAGAGGGAAGGATCCAGCAAGAGTTTCTCCATAATAACAAAATTCCCTTTGATTCGGCTGGCAGCACCTGAGAATAATAAGGATTTTTGCAGGGGATACATTCAGAGAGCTCAGGCTTAGCAAAGTGTGTCAGAATGGAGCAACCCTGGGCAGAACTTGCTGAAAGGTGACAAATCCCATTCCTGTTAGAAGGGAGGGTGCAAGAGAATCCATCCTGGAGACAACAGGTACTTTAGGCTGAGGCTACAAGAGAGCTGGAGAGGGACTTTGTACAAGGGCCTGGAGGGACAGGAGGGAGGGCAATGGCCTTGAGCTGAAGGAGGGCGGGGTTAGTTGGGATAATAGGAAAAAAATCTTCCCTGTGAGGGTGGGCAGGGGCTGGCACAGGGTGGGCAGAGCAGCTGTGGCTGCCCCTGGATCCCTGGCAGTGTCCCAGGCCAGGCTGGACATTGGGGCTGGAGCAGCCTGGGATGGTGGGAGGGGTCCCTGCCATGGCAGGGGTGGCACTGGATGATCTTTAAGGTCCCTTTCAACCCAAACCATCCCAAGATTCTGAGCAAAGGCTTCTGCTCCCTGCCCTGGCAGTGGAGAAGGGAACACATGAATAATCTTTTCTACATCTTTACCAAAGGTTGACCAAGCAAGGAGGCAAAATGGATTTCACATCCCAAATCTACAGCAGCACCAAGGCCTAACACCAAAGGTATTGTCACAGTTTCATTGAATTTGGGCCCTATAGGGTGGGGGGAAATAAACAATTATCATTCTGTAACCACAAAGTTGGAAAAATATAAGAGGGGGAATAGTAAAGACAGAAAAAAAAGAATAAATCAATTTACAACCTCCTGGCAAAACCCCCAAACCACAACCAAAAGTTTCAGCTTGGAGGCAGAAACTGGAGCCAGCCTGGAGGTGCACAGTGTGTATTGAGGCAGAAGAGATTGTTGTGGAGTTTTATGGGGTGTTTTTCCTTTAAAAAAGCAGAGTGCAACTACCAGGCAATTATTCTGGATATAAGGATTGGGGAGACACACAGATTTCAGGCTTTCCTGATCACCATCTCAGGAAACAAATGTAGTTGCTAGTTGTCTGTGGGTCACCACCAGTGTCATCTTTAATGTCCACAATGACACTGAAATTTCATTTCCCCAGCCCTGAAATATGAAATATTGGATTCTACTTGCCTCCTAGGGAAGCACAGTATTTTTATTTTCCCCCCCTCTCTCAAATCAATTGCCTGCTATGACTTCCTAAAAATCTATTCAGATTTTCTCTCTCTCCCTTAATTTTTACATGATGCAGCCTATGCAAGCTCTATGACTATTCACAAAATAGGTTTTATTAAAGAAACAAATGCACAATTCTCCCCTTTGTTCCTCTCGTACCTGGGCAGAACCTAAATATCAAACTGATTTCAAGGGAACAGGAAATATTTACTTGGTAGAGAGAGGCAAGATGAAAAAGGAGCTCTGGCACTGAATCTATTGTATCCCATCAGCTTTTCAATCAGCCTCACTACCAATTTATTTTTCAGTTATGTGCATGTCTGGGTGGGAAAAACAAGGTAAAGAAAGCAAGTTCTGAGCATCAGCAGTAATGTGCAGGTGGCTTTGAGGGAGGCAGGGTCAAACACTCCAATGTTTAAGACAGCAACGCCCACATTCTACCATTTTTTGTTTTTAAAACATGAGGTTTTTATCCAGCTCCACAGGAGGACAACTTTGAATAAAAAAGGTGACTTTCCCTTGATGACTACCTGTCAGCTAATTATTGGTGTGCTCCTTAGTGCCTCTAAGTTTGCCCATCCTCTCGTTTCCAAGTACTGCAATTCCTTGGAAACAGAATATGACATCACAGGAAGGTTTTGCAGGAGCTCTCCCTGGATGTCCGTTTGTATTAGTTTCATCATCCATAACAAGTGTTTAAAAAGCAGAAAAACAACCATGATGCATAATGCATTGTGTCATGATGCATAATAATAATAATTAAAACCCCTCCCCCAGCTCCTGAGGTTTAAAAATCTTTCCAAGTAAGCATTTCAGCGGAAAGGCTTTGACAAAAATGCCATTTAGGGACTTTCACATTTACAGCCCTGCAATTTGTCATCATTTATATTAGCAAGAAGGTTTAAAATAAAAACAACAACAATGAAAGGAAGATAATATAATGCAATTTTGTACTTGATGAATCTCCTGTTGACTAAAAACCCCTATGCCTGGCAGTCAGAAAAGTTATTAACCTGCCAAATTACAGCTGGAATTGGTGCATTTTTGTTTCCCCCAGAATTCTTTAGGCAGGAGAATATAGAGTATCCCACATTCAAGCATTAGCAAAGGTTACTTGCCTCTGGAATATTGATTAGCACAACCCTTGTGGGAATTATTTCACTTTTCCAAAGCAAATTAAAGATCTGAAAAGCAATTCTCAACTTAACTTCAAATGCAGTTATTTAAAAATGGATGATTAACGCAATTACTGCCTGGCACAGAGAGCACAGCTTTCCAGAGGCAGCCAGCAGAATTCACAGCAAACGCTGAAATCAGATTACCTTGAAGGAGCTCCCTTGATCCAGGGAAGAAAAAATAAAATTGATACCTGGGAGCTTATTTCTCACCTGAATAACACATTTTTCCTTCTCAGCCATGGACTGCATTGCAGTTGGCTGCGTGTGCACTCCAGCTCAGGTTTTCTGTGTTTTCCACACTAAAATACTCAGGAGGGATTGATTTATTTGCATCCCACGACTCGTTCTCCAATCACCCCCAAGGTTTCTGAAGTGCCTGCTGAACAGTGCAAACACTGCTTCAAATGAGCATTTCTGCAGGCTATTTTCTTTAGCAATGATTCACTCAACAGCAAATTAATTTGGTTTTCCTTTTGGACTTCCATGTAGGAACCAGCAGCATGGAGTGCACCTATCATGTTCCTGAGCATGGGATACTCTCATTTTTTGAGGAACCCATCAAATCCACATGGAATTTTCTGCCACTGCACCTGAAAACAGGTAATTTAGCAGGGACTGAGCTCAGGTCTTCTAAACTAATGCTAAACCACGTAACTCTGTTTTTCTGCCTCGTTCTGGAGCCATTAAGATCAAACACAGCTTCAAAATCCTGGCAGAAATATTTCCACTGAAACTTTATGTCAATTGCTGCTGAGTTTTAAAACACCAATACGTCCTCCTGCTAAAATGAGGATTTGATAACGCCAGTAATACACATTTCAGAGGTAATTATTTTAGTCTTTTTTTTTTTTTATTCCTATTTCAGGTTCTAAAAATGTGGCAGTTTTAAATCTTTAGCAGAGAGCATAAGTGATAATGAGCTGTAAATCCACAGAACTAAAATGTTGCTGGGAGCACTACTTATGACTTGTCAATCAGAGTGTCTAAAAGTATATCAAGAGTCTACAAAGTGATGGGATTTTTCTTCCATCACATACATTAAACCACAGACTATGAACACAAAATTGAAGACGTTTATATGCTATTTTTTTTGGACAGTTCTAGGAAAAGGTCACATAACAAGATTTTTATTTATTGACCAATGTGGTGGCTCAGTGGTGATTTCCCTTTCTTTTCTGAATAAAGTGAAGAGCAGATGAGCAAATGTGAGCTGTTATTTAATCCTGTATTACATACTGTTTCATATTCCAATCAATTTATTAATGAATTGGGAAGCTGTGTAAAGGCAACTGTAATTGTCAGCCAAATCCAAAAGCAATGAACTACAATCAAGAACAAGCAAATCTTTGTTGTGTGTACTAGAATATTTAGGAATTTCTGTAAGTGCATAAAATGAAGTGTCTTTATTAATGCTTATTTCTCAAGAAGGTCTCAAGAGGCTGGAATGCTGCCTCGATTTTATTCCCTGAGTTCTGGAGCACCACAACTCTATCCATGATGTGGAACAAACTGGGAATTGCCCATTTCAGGCAAGGAATCTTGAGCTATGACAGGTCAGCAGTGAAAATTCAAATATAACATTTCCAACTGCAGTTACTGCTTAGTGGGGAAAAAGAACTTATGAGGAGAGGCCTTTTTCCAGAAGCACAATTTTGTGTCCATCAGGTGTCAACATTTGCCACAGCCACCACAAGCAAGGAGTTTCAGTTTCTGTGCTTAGAGTTCATTAGTTGTGGTTCTAACACTTTTATCCTGGAATAATCCCAAAAGATCATTTATACACAAAATGTTGTAGACTAGATCATCACTGACTGCTCAGACCCAACACAAACAGGACAGCTCTGTTATTCCTGAAAGGCAAGGACAGAAAACAGGAACAGAATCTTAGAGGGGCCAATTCCTCGTGTGGTTTAGGTCCAGTTGTGCAGGGTTTGAGGGCTAATGGAGCCACTTTTAATCAGGTATAATAAACTGGACAGGATCTCATAAATGAGAGGATGAAAATGGTCTGGGTACTTTGACAAGGGAAAATAATTCAAGATACATCTTTCCCACTCTTTTGCTTATTCCTTGCTGTTGGTGTCTTGTCCCTTGAGAACCTCAGTCCTGAAAGGACAGATTTTCTCCAACATTTGTACTTTTATGCCAGAGCACAACTAATTAAACACCATTTTGCCAGGACCTACCCTCACATTTGTTAGAGCCTGTCACAATCACAAGCCACACTTGTTAATGGTTTTATAGAAGTACTCAGGCTCATTTTGAAATTGCATGCCAGGCTTTGGTTTTAGAGGTTTTATAAAATTCTTTGTCTATGATATTTTATCAAAGGAGTTTGTTTGCTAGAGACACCAGTAAAACACAACTGGTCCCAAATGTAAGATTGCTGGTTGATAAAATTAAATCACTTCAATTCTCTTTTCTGTGGAAATCTCATTGATCTCATCTGTGATCTCTTCCTTTGCCAGAGAGCTTTTTGTGAATATTCTTTCCAAACATTCTCCCACATACACACCCCAAGCTGATGAAAGCACAGGCAGAACTTGAAAGGAATATTGACTTTGTAGAAGCACATTTATTATCATTAAGTCATAAGATCCACTCCAGGTGTAGGAATCCAAACTTCTTTCTGGCAGAGCTAAAGAAAAATTTCTCATGCAATTTCAGTCATCTCTGAGGATGAATATTTACATTTCTGACATGACTGAAGAAGGACAGAGAAGGGAACAGCAGGAGAAAAATAAGTTAAAGCACAGGTAAATTACTCTCCTCACTTTCAAACCAATTTTTTGGGACTGGCAAGTGCTGTGAGATGGCACCAAGAGACAGCCCTAGGCAGGAGAAGGGAGGACAGCAGGAGGAAGCAGCTTTTCCTCCTGAGGTGAGAGCTAGTGCTGCACTAGCTGTTAATGCAAGAGGAGAAGGCAAAAGATGCAAAAATTCAAATTTTCCTGCCCTCCAGCCAAGAAAACCTTCCACACATGGGTGGCCCAGAGTTGAAGTGCATACAGTAGCTAAGTAGTTTGGATTCACTAACTCCACTTTGAAAATAAAGCATATGGGTTATCCAGTGATTTTTGTTAGAGGGTTGTTTTTTTTTCCCCTCTCCCCAGACAATCGAAAGTCTGCTCTGTTTAGTTGTTGTTTCTAGGCATTACTAATTGTCATTCATGGCAAACGTAGTCAGATGCTCACAGACCCAATTCCAAGAGGAAGCTGCAGGCTTTTTTTT
>VYXF01008233.1:113094-124454 GCA_013397295.1 Polioptila caerulea
CACCCCCAACCCAAAAGGAAACGTGGGGGTTTTTTTTTTTTTTTTTTTTTTTTTTTTAAAGTGAAAAATATCCAGGTTAGTGCCAGAGGATCATTTCCTCATTCTAATAACCTCCTGTACCTCCTTTTCTCTTGAGAGATACAGAAAATAGACATTGCAAACAGCAGAGGACTGAGAGACCGGCAAGACACAGGGATTTTTCAGAGAATGAACAGGACTAACTGCATGTACTTGTTCCAAACTATTTACAGGGTTTGGGGGCAGTCTGGAGCTGCACCTGATACAAGCCACATTTTCCAGAAGAAAAAAAGCCCCAAGGAGACAGTTGGCAATATTTCTCACTGTCCAACATGTAAGTGCTGATTTCTGGGTGAAAAAAAAAAGGAAAAATTAGCAGTCAGTGGTACAAACTAGATACAGGCAGATTGGAGAGTGGGAAAACCTCGGGGTGAGGATGTCCCCAGAAGCAAGGACTTAAAAAAGGAAGGGGCTGCCCCAGCTTGTGAACCTGTTCTTTCTCCTTTCCCCACTATCAGATGAAATTGTGTGCAGCCCTGGCCATGGAGAACAACCTGAGCTGATCCTCCCTTTAAAACAGTGCACTCAAATTGCAACCAAACCAACCAGCCAAGCCCAAATACACTGAAGAAGTGTGAAGGTCAGGGAGAGCAGCAGAGAAAGGTTTACACCCATTAAAATCAGCCAGGGAAGGGTGACTGCTCCCAGAAAGGGCCGTAGGTGTGCCAGGCAGAACACCAGCTCTGACAAACCTGCTGGTGCCCAGGGGGAAGAGAATATGAAAATATTCAATGCCACACTTAAAAAGGAAGAAGAGGTCCATCAAATTTCTGTGCCAGCCCCAGGAGATTTTAAGTGAGGTCAGAGCTGCATGCCAACCTTGTGTCCCTCCTCTCTCCCCCAAAGAAAGACCCTCTTCAAAATTCACCTGTATCTGTTTGTATCTGCCTGAAGGTGGGAAGCCAGACTAGTTACAGATCTCTTGAGCTCTGATTCAGTAGCATTTAGGAAGAGTTTTATGCTTAAGACAGCAACAGTTCCTGCTGTGCTCCTGGATGGTGATATCCTACCCACAGCCAGCAGTTTTTACACAAAGAACCCACAGGAAAGCACGACTGAGGCACGAGACACCAGTGGCAGTGAAGAGTGTGGTGGGGGTTTTTTGGGCACAGGAGGTGTGGATAGGTTGCCCCTTCCTTCTGAGCTTAGATTTGCCTCTCCAATGCAAATCAGCACTGACCTCTGCTGCTGGACCATTGGAATGTGTTCTTCCCAGGGAAAGAGCCAGGACGAGGCAGTGACATGGAGATGGCATTTTCCAAAGGGTTTGCATGCTGCTCACCATGAATTCCTCTCCTCCCAGAGGATCAAAGCTCTGAGGATATTTATATCCACCCAAAAGAGCACTTGTCAGGTGGGCAGGGGATGTGAGACAGGGAGGTGAGTTTGAGACTTCAATGGAATAACTTGGAGTGCCCCATTAGCACAACCATTTTCCCCACTTGGATATCTTTCCCCTACTCCAAGATCACCTTTTCAAAGCTGATTTCTGTATGGAAGACCACACAGAGAATGCTAAATAAACAAAACAAACAAACACACAAAGAAAGCAGGCATACAATTATCTCCCATGGAATTCCTAATGCACTTCCCACACATGCTTTAGTGTATTTTGCAGTAACATCCTCAGGTCACAAGCTTAAGTAGCTTACCCAAGGCCAGGCAGAGTCTGAGGACCTGTCCACATGGGGATACTCAGGAAATGAATCTGAAATTAAACTTTTAAAAAGAATGAGCTAAGCAGCATCCTAAGCTAGCACTTTCATTTAGAATTAGAGCCTTAATTCAGCTTAGCCTAATTCTTTCAGTTCTAAAATGAGGATGGTGACACAAGCCTACTTCCAGATCTATTTATCTGGATCAGTTGAAGGTATTACTGCCTGCAGCTACTCATCAGGGCCTTCCAGATGGACGATTGCACCCCACAAACCCTGACAGCAGAGGGGCTCACAGGAGTGGTCCAGCTGCAATATAAAGCAGGGGGTTTGCATCCATCCCGTGTGGGATCAGGGGCAATTCTTCCCAAACACAGCCATAGGTTTTAATTTCTTCAATCTGCACAGGTGTTGGCAGAGCAGACATCTGCCCAAACACAATGTGTTTGGAGGGAGTGCAACTGAGGCAAGAGTGCAAACTGGTGAGCCAAGGGTGAGGGAAGGCTCCCAGGGTGGGGTCTGTGGCAAAGGATGAGGCTGAATTCATTGGCAGGGCAGAGATTTTCTTAAATTATGAGATCCCAGTATTCCATCACTGCCACACAGATGCACTTTGCTAGAATGAAGGTGCTTTTGGCCTCTATGACTTTAATAACAGAGGTCTCATTTACCCCACATTGGTTTATGGCTGGCAATAGATTGTAGCATGCCAGTCACCTCACAGGTAAAATTTTTTTCCCTAGACAGTCTGAAAGGAGTAAAATAAGATGTCAAAGGAGCTCTATGAATCTCTGACAGCTTTTCAGGTAAACAAAGGAGAGGAAAGGGGAGAGAAAACATCATTTACATCCCTATTCCCTCGCTCTACCTTCCCACACCTGGGGTACAAAAAAGCAAAATCCCCCTGGACGGGTCTTGGCAACCCTGTGCTCAATCTGCTTCACACTTCCCCTGAGATAAATTCAGGAGAGGGAGAGAGGGAAGAGGGAGGGGGGCTGTTCCATGATGGTGTTTTCTGCACTGTAGGATGGAAACAAACCAAGAGATTTAAATTTAACCTCCTCCCTCCAAACTCCAGCCACTCATTACTATCAGACTCTGACAGAGGAAGACACTGGTGCCCACCTCCATAAAAGCAGAGAAGCCAGTTAACATATTCAGCTATGTAACACCTGTAAATATTTAATATTGAAAGCCACCTCTTGTTAAAAAAAAAATTAATGTTATTATTGGGTATTTTTTGTTTTCTCTGGTATACAGAACTGAGTCATATGAAAGCAGATGACCTAAAAATGCAGGACCCCAAAGACAAAGAAAGCAATGCTGCAGCTGAGCATTAATCTCTCAGCAGCACCAAGGTTATAATTTCAGTGTGTTCTTCATTCTACAACTTTGCTGGAGATCACCATCTCCTAGGGATGGCATCCAAAAATAAACCTGGGGGGAAAAGGGGGGCAAGGCAGGTAGTAGGAGTAGAAACAACCTCCTCTCTACCCCACTCTCACACAGACAGAAAATCCACAAAGAAGAGATTCTCTGGACCAAAATACATTTTGGCTTTGAAAAGGAGGGAATTATTTGAGGAAAATACCACTCAGGATGCAAACAGATTGAGGATTTAGCAGTACCATAGTTTTCTGCCTTGGTAAGTTATGAGTTATGAATGGGACATGGGGTTAGTGTGCATTGACAGAAAATAAAAACCTTGGAACCTTTTTCCCCCCTCTGTTATTTTTTGTAATCCCTAGCAACATTCAGATCCTCTGGGAGGAACCTATCAATTTCTGGTTCTGTGCAGCAGAGGAGGAAAACAAAAAGCCCCTTTCCCTGCATGCCAGCATTACAGGGAACTGTAGTGGGTTTAATACAGAAAATCCATTAGGCACGGGGAAAGGCAGGAGCCTCCTATCAAGCTGCAAACAGGAATGCTTAAGCACAAGGCATTCAGGCGGTGGAAATGCATTCAGAGCGTTTAGCACGTAGGATTAATCGAATTATAATTTAATCATCTGATCAAACACTAATTAGCATAATCACTTGAGGGGAAAAGCTGCCAGAGGAACAGACGAAGAAACACCTTGGGCACCCAGCACATTTTAATGACGCGAGATCGTGCACAGATAATTTCCTTTTCTTCCCCTAATAAAACACAACAGAGATTGAGGATTGTGGTGCTGAAGAAACAGTTTGAAGCAGTCCTGGATCACACACAGTTCTCCAGCGTGAAAGATGTTGAAGCAGGGTCTGCAGGCTTTAGTTCATTCAGATTTAGGAGCTGTAAAAGCACAGGAGCACCCCACTAGCCTGGTTTGCCTTGGGAAGGCTCAAGCACGAGCACACACTTCAGGCCACTGTGTTTCCATGATAATCATCCCTTTCTGCTTCCCCCAGAGTCTCCCACATGAATGTTTAACTATGGATCGCTTAGATGACCTTCAGGGATACAGCAAAGAATTAGCATCCTTTTACAAACTGCATTTGAAATAATTAGTCTAAATCAGCTGGGTTTCTTTGGCTTGGGGCAGGCGAGAATGGAAAAGCAAGGGATATTGAGGGAGTTTTGCTGTGTAATACTGTCTGGCTTTCCTGGCAAAATCATACTATTTTTGTCAGGCAGAAATCTGGAGAGACCAGAAAATCACCCCTGGTGTTTACCCACTCAGTGGGCAGGAGGAAACCTGGAAGAATTTAGGGAGAGGAGGAAGGGGAGAAGCAGGAATTGGGCAGGAAAAGGGATCTTCAGAGGTGTCTCTTGTTTGATTTTTTATGCAAAATAACACAGTTGGATTACTCTGAATAAGTGTTTAGGTTTTCAAATGGATTATTCTTCTGGATGTTAAAAACATCCAAACGTAATGAACTGCAACATTTATAGAGAAGATCATAAAATCACTGAGATTAGAAGAGACCTCAGAGATGGTTGAATCCAATCACTAGTCCACAATTAACCCATGTGCCTACGTGCCACAAGACTGGGCTTGGGAAAAGTCTCCTCCAATGTTATGTAAGGGAGCAAAATGATGAGCTGCTTACCTACATTTTAAAGGCACCAGATCACACAGGCTCAAGCGTGAGCTAATTTAAATTGATTGTATCCCTCTTACAGAGCTATTACTAATAATCCTTTCAGCTCCTCAGAATGAGTGTGCATTAATAAAATAAGGCAAGCAGATACAGCACAGGGCAAATTTACCTCAGGGTTTGCCCATGTTGGGCACCCTCCTATGTGCAATCAATATTCAGAGTCTGGAAACTCTCAAGGAAGCAGGAAGCAGCTCTCCTTTGCAGGTGATGATGCCAGAAAACCTCCCAGCAACAGAGCATGACCCTTTAAAGCATTGTCACACTTTCAATAGGTGACTGATAGATGAACTAATTAAAAAACTTGTGGAATGATTTGGGTTGGAAGGCACCTTAAAGGTCACCCAACTCCAATCCCCCTGCCATGGGCACCTTCCACCTAGACCAGGCTGTTCAGGATGCCCAATTATAAGGCAATAAATCAGTTTCTCACTGACATGAAGGTAAAACCACCATGCTGCACACACTGCTGACTCAAAGAGAGAGATCCTATACCACCACACACAGAGGCCACTTAATTAAAAAGTGAGAGTAGTTCCATTCAGATTTAAAAGTTATGGGGTCTAAAACACGTTTACTTGCTTAAAACATCTAGCTTTAAATTCCTGTTTGTTTCTTTCCAAGCAACAGTTTAAAAGCAAGCTCAGGGGATTTTGCATCTCTTCCCAAAAGCTGCAACACAGCAAAGTGAGAGGGGAGGGACACAGAGCTGGGAGCATCACCTGAGACTGACACAGGCTGGAACACCATCTCCCCAAAATCACCCCTGAATCTCTCTTGCCCTCCTGCCCTCTGGAAGGTCCTGAGCCAAGTGAGGGCATCCCCTGCTGCAGTCACAGCTCAGCTCCCCACACCTCCCACTCCCCAACCCGTCAGGGCACCAGCGCTGTGCCAGGCCATGATGCCTTCATTTTCCACTTGGAAGCTGTTTCGTGCACGCTTCTGATTTTGTGTAAGATTTTCTGAGCACCAGGCCAGCTGCACATGCCTTAGGAAATGGCAGAGCTGAGATGCTCAGCCGACCTTAACCCCTACCCCAATTATTCCAATCAATGTCCACACCAGGGACTGAAGGCAGCAGAAACTGTGGGGAGGGAGAGCAACTGCATCACATGGTGAGCAAACAAGGCTGTTATCCTTGAACACAGACGAGACAGAAACTCAATTTACTGACACCAAAAGTTCTCAAAACCTCTTGAAATTAAGTAGCAGTCAGACTACTACTATTTAGGAAAATAATTTTTTTTTTAAATCTCATTAAGTCCTTTTGAAATTATTAAGGCCCAGCATTCTTCTCTTCTATGGAAACACATTTTGAGATGTAGTAGAAATGCTGTAATTGCTTTTATCCACTAGGGACTAACTTTTGGACTAAATAAATATGCACTGAACTGCTGCAGCTGGAGGGTCTTCAGACAGGCATTTCTTTTGCCCTGCATTGCCTTCACGTGTGCTGGTGGTTGGGTATTCCAGAAGGCCTCCTGCTCCATCACCAGGGGGACAAGCACAGTTTGAGCACAGCAGTCACATCTCTCTGAAGCCACTCTGCTCCTCGAGCACGAGCACAATGGATAAGGGCAAAAACTGGGGAAGAACAGAAGATTTTTGGACAACATTTTTACTTTAGCCTAGGATAGAAAAGCTAAAATGTCATCCTTTCTTTCTTCCCCTGCAAAAAAATGTTAAAATAAACATTCCCTACTCCAGGCTGTGTTCCCACCATGACTGCTCAGAGCTCCCAAGGACTTGCTTAGCAAGCAGCTCTCCAGTTTGTTACAAAGAGCTGCTCTAGAGTGGGGCACTGGGGCTTTGCCCCTCTCCATCCAGCAGTGCCCCCAGGATTGCCACCCTGAGACACCCCAGGGGTGAGGCTGGGGGATCAGGCACACGCTCTGAGCAGACCCCATTGCACCAAACCTGGCAGCTCCCAAGAGCTGAACAGCAAATTACCCCTGCCAGGGCTCCTCTGAAAGCCTGACAGCTCAGCCTCTCTTCCTGAGGATTAATTATCTCCCTCCTGCCCAATAAAGGAGCTCAGCTCCTTCCTCCTTCGCTCAGATGAGGAACTTGCCCTTCCTACCCTACAGCCACGCTGACACTCGTAGCATTGCTGTCCATCCTTGATCTTCTCCACTCCTCCAAATCCATTTGCCTCAAGGGAAGAGGCAAAATAAATAAAAATAACCAGGAAAAATGTGGAGAGAAGACAAGTAGTAGGCCTCAAACTAAGCCTACAGCAGAGATTAAATAACAGGAGTAGGTAAGAACGAGAGAAAAATCTGAGTGCAGGCAGTGAGGGACAAGGGCAGCTGGGACTTTGAGCTCCCTGTCCCCAGGCACACACCAGGATCCATGGGGAGCTCCAGCTTCCTCTGGCACAGACCAGTAGCCAAAACAGAGCACTGGGTAGTCCCAAATCCACGTTCTGTTGTGTTCTCCACACACAACTCACAGGGGAACAGGCTCAGCTTTGCCTTCCCCACTGCAAACTGAAGCCAAGGCCTCAGGGTCTATCACCATAACCTTTCCAGCTCAAATTTGGCCTTCAGAGACTGCCCTCCTGCTGTCCCACCAGGATTCATGTCCTGTGAATCCCTTGCCTCTTCTCACCACACCTTACATCACTCTCTGGGTACCTGTGCAGTCCCAACTCACCCTTCTCACTTCCTTTACCCTCCCCACTAAAAGTTTGTTTGTGCCCCTATCCCTCTCTCTCCCCTAAGCATTCATTCTGCATTTTATAGATTTATATTTTTAAAAGTTGAGAACAAAAAGCCTCAGCCAGAGCTAACACAACAAAAACCATGGTGATCATCATCAATCCCTCAAGTTCCATGGTGAGATGAACCTCACTCTCTGTGCTTGAAATGATGAAAATCAGGTTTCTAGAGCTCCTACTCAACAGGGATGTGGAAAAGGTTGTCATGGTGGAAGAGAAACCTTGAGGTCACGCAACAAAACTAGAAAGAAAGATACAAAGGAAAGCTCCCTAAATAAATACAGATAAAAACATAAAGAAGTATAATGCAAATATTAGTGTAGACAATTGAAAATCACTTAACAGTGCAAAAAACTCTCTACCCTGGATGTCTGCAAACATAACTGGAGAACTTCTGTTTCTTTGACAGCTTCCAAAATGTCTTCCTTCATATCATGACACAGCAAACACTTTGCTTTGTACTTCACAACTGCAGTTTCAGCACAAAGTTTGGTTGACTTGTCTAGAAATAATATGTGAACTGGCTTTTAAACTGCCCCACAGAAAAGCCATTTAATGAGAGGAAAAAATTCAGGTGGACAATGTGAAGTGTGGATGGTGAAGCATTTTGCTGTTTAAGCTGAGGTCCACCTAAATCTTATTTTGCTTGAATGACATTTTTTCCAGCAAGATCCCATTCCAGGGACATCTAAATCTACTTTTCATAACAAAAAGGACTTTGTCAAGGACTCGTTCTGTCCTTAGCTCAAGCCAGGAGTGTTCTAACAGCTTGTCACATGCTCACCTCATAATTATCAAGAGACTGACTCTTTGCACTCACAGTATTTTCCTGAGTCAGGGCCAAAATTCCTAATAAAACTCACACAGAAAACTCCAAAGACTTCAGAAGGTAATACAACAAAACAGAAGCAAACAAACAACCCCAAAACCACTATGATTTCTGGCAGAAAAATAATTGCACAAGAGAATTCATCAAAAGCCAGAGCTTGCACTTTATGCCTCACCTTTCCATGGCCTGGGAAAAAAAACCAACCAAGTAGATTTGGGTGCACTCAAATCCTACCCTGAGATTTGTGGAGTACTGAGTAACAATACCACATGAATTCCTCCAATCCTGCTCATTCCAGCACCCCAAAAACTCTTCCCAGCTAAAACAGGAACCAGCTTAAACAAAAACCACCTTTCAAAGACTGACATTTGTCATTTGAACTCCACACTACTTAACCCCTAGAAGAGTTTACTGAACAAGTTGTTATCATGGAGACCCTCCTAAAGGACAGAGCAGAGAACAAGCTCTTCCACAAATCCCTGAATCTCCTGGCACCCAAAAACTGGAGGCACTGGGGGCTGCCACTCTGCAGTGCTGGGAGAACACCCCGAGCGTGCAGGCTCAGCACGAGCCACTCAATTTGCAAAACCACATGAGAGGATTTCACGCCAACAGATATTTATATAGACACAGCAACCCTACAATCTTATCTATAGAATCACTGTGAGTAGATTATGTAGATAGGCAACTATTTGCAGCTACAGTGCAGTGTAATTATATACTAGCTGCTTTGAAATAGCCCCGGTCATTTCAAGAATATGCTTCTAATATTCTTAAAACACTGGAGGGCTCCCCAAAGTTACTCCAAAAATTTAGATGGCAGAAAATTACTGAGAATAATTTTTAGCCTTGTGCAAAATGTAAATCTTAAGCCACAAATCTTCTGCATGGGATTACAGTGTAATTAATTGGAAGAAAATAGCATCAAGAGCACTTGGACAGCAAAGCAAGTGCCAAATTTTCTGTACGCTGTAGTTTTAAAGCAATTATAAGCTATGCAGGTTTACATATGTAAATGTGAAGAAATATATATGTATGTTTTAAAATCTCAGAAGGAACTGTATCCCTGACAAGTTACACTGAGAGCCACACGAGCAGGATCTCCACGAGAATACAGGGGGAGGCACCAGGCAAAAAAACTCCTCAGGTGATGGCTGTGTGTGCCTTTGTCTCTGCCACGTGGATGTGGAGCAGAGAGCTATTTTCAGCCGTGCTCTTGGGCTGCCCCACGGCCCAAACTCCTGCATTTCCAAGGGCTCTGTCCTTCTGGAAGCTTCAGCAGGAGCACATCAGGGATGCAGCTGGGGTGGCCGGGCTGTTCCCTCAGTGCAGAGGGAGCTCCGGGGAGGCTGCTGCTCACCATGGAGGTGACTCCTTCTCAGAGCCTTTGCATTTAAAAATGGCTTTCTATAAATAGGATTGCTGGCTCACTCTTAAGTCTTACTCCCTGCCTTCTGAGTAAAAATAGCTTAAATAGGGATGCTGGGAAGACTTGCTAATCTCTGTCAGCCTGTCTGTCCATCCTCTTGCCTTTCTTTCCTTCCTCAAAACAGAACATAGCATTTGTTGCCCACTCTGCTGTGAAAGGCATTTATTGACATACCCTACTTTTTCTTTTTCTGATGAGTAAGCCAATGCTCTGATGGGGGGGAAAAAATGTGCTTATGAGGTAATAAGAAATTTTTTTGTGAATGGCAATATCCAAAGACAAGCAATGACAAGAAAAGCGCCCAGTGCCAACAAGTGCCTGAGGAATCAGTGGCTTGTTCTTGAAGACATTCTCTTCAGGGCTCTAAAATATTGATCTGTGAAAAGCTTTTATTACTAAATACCTCCGCTTTTGTGTTATTTTATTTTCAAAAACACTAATTGTTTGCTGAAATGTTTTTAAGGGGTAAGAAGGTGAAGACTGAGGAGATAAAGCTTCTTTGGAAGAATTGCAATTTCAGATCTTAATTTCATTGATTTCATAACAGTTTAAATGAAAAGAAAGTCACAAATAAGATTATGAAATAACTCAAAATATATTGTGAAACAAGTACTTTAACTGCAGATGCCTACACATTCACCTTGAAATAATTAAGTAATCTGATGTATGTTGCAGATCTATACTGCTTAAATGGATTTTTGTAGTTTATTTAGAGTTTCAATGACTCAAAAGAAATAACACTTTAAAATGTAAAAATAATGTGCCTTAAAATAAAAGATGAATGTAATCTTTTACTCCCATCTTCAATTTTTAAAGTAGAAGATGGAATTAGTCTTTCCAACTGCAAATCTGAAATACCCCAAGACCAAGAGATTGATAAATGACATGTGCCAAATAAAATCAAAGGCTAAATGAGTGGTATGTTCAAACAAGCCTTGATCCTATACACATCTTAATTTTTTAATTAGAGTAAACTTGGAGGAGAAAATAAAAAGTCTATATATTTTGCTCCTCAGTCCATTTCCCTGACCTCCCACCCCTAGAAAGATGATTAATTTTTATGCTTTCTGCTTATTTTTGTCACTCTAATTGTTTATTGAATAGGTAGAGGAGATTATTTCCCCACTCCAAACAACCCCCTCACCTGAGAGGGCAGCATGTTTGTTAAATCTCTTATTCAGGCAAAGACACCAAATGTGAGGCCCAACATGAGCCCAGCTCAGAGACCCACACAACTCATGAGCTGGAGCAACTTTCTGGATGAACTATTCACAGAACCCATGAGATTTTCCCAAATAATGCAAATTTACAGTATATTATACGTCAAAAGTTTACTCAAGAACAAACAAAATTAAAAACAACTTCTAAACTTTTCCAGATGAAGCAGCACTGAGGAAATTCCACTGAAATACATCCCAAATCCTGTTTTCATTTCAGGGCTCCTCACTTCAAGAGAGCCCTGGAGGGGCTGGAGCGTGTCCAGGGCAGGGCAGGGAGCTGGGAAGGGAATGGAGAATCCCTGAGGGAGCTGGGAAGGGGCTGGAGAATCCCTGAGGGAGCTGGGAAGGG
>VYXF01008233.1:129434-140618 GCA_013397295.1 Polioptila caerulea
CACGGCTCCCCTCGGCCCGGCGGCAGGCGGGCGGGCAGGCGGGCACATCTTCCTCCCTCGCCTGCTTCTTCCCCGGCTCCGCTCCCCTCCCGCTCTCGCTCTCCGGCAGCTCGGAGCGCTCGGAGCCCGCTGCTCACCTCCCCTGCCTCCCGGCGCTAACCCCGGCCCTCCGCAGTCTTAAAGCACCACCAGGTCCGCACAGTGGAAAAACCCAAGACCAATAGAAGAAGGCAGCAGAATTTCCTGCCTCTCAATAGTTGGCTGAACTGCGGCCGTTTGGCATCAGCTGAGTTGTATATGACTAATGTGTTGACAAGTCGTGTGGGGGGACTGGAGGAGGGGGCCCTTCTAGAAGGTCACAGCCCAGACAGGCGAGTGCATCAAATAATTGACTGGGATTCTGTGCACCACTGAAGGAAGATGCACACACACACACACACACACACACACACATCTTGCAGTGCTCACACAGGTCCAGATACTATTTGGCCTTTCATCTGCTTCTCTTTCTGTGGTGAGACATCTTTTTCCCCCTGTAGCGAAAGAGTAAATTACAGTCTCTCTAACTAAAAGCAATTTCTGCGCCTATTCTTTCTTCACATCTCTGATGTGAAGGTTGGTCTCAATAGAAAAAGGCAAAAAAAGAAAAAAGGGGGAAAATATTAAATGAAGACAGCTAAAAAAAAAATCAATATTGTGAAATACATAACAGCATTAGGGCAACTCTGGATTTAAGCTGCAAGATGAAAAGCAAAGACAACAAAGCAATAAGGAATCTCAACCTGCAGAATCCCCAGTGTGTTACCAACAGGATGACTTCACATTTGGGGGACATTATTTTTGTTAGGAAAATGCTTTATAGCGCCAGACGTTGCCCTGCTGCCAGCACCCTGCCTTGTGCACTGCAATGAAATCCAAGGAAGGACGTCCCCCTGAAAGACATTGGGATGGAAATCTGCAGGAACCTCGGCAGCAGCAGAACTGGGCAGGGGAGGAGATCAGTCTGGAGGTGTTTCTGGAGCCATAGAGGACACATCAGAACACGTCCCTGAGGCATTGCATAAGGCCCTTCTTTCTAATTCTTGAGAAAACCAAACTGAGGGACAGTGAAAGCCATCAGGAAAGAGCTCAGTTCCCTGCATCCCGTTTGGGCTGGGCTATCAGCCAGGAGAGACTGAGGCTTTGAAGGGAAAGCAGGAGAGATGAGACCAATATTGGGCAGGGAGTCATGGCTGCATTTATGAAAAAAGATGTGGGCAACCAGGGAAGCTCTTCAGGGGAAAATAGAATCTGATGCTGTTAAACAGAAATTAAAGAGAGAAGTGCAAATGTCTTGGGGGAGAATGAAAAAGAAAAAAAGGGGGGAAAAAAGAAGAAAGAAAAAGAGAGAAATTTGGAATTTGGGTTATTGGGAGTGAAGTTCTGTTAAAAATAACAATACTTTAATCTGTTTAGCAGAATGCTGGTGACTAGCAGAAATGTTTAAGTATAGATTTGAGAGCATTTGGGAGAAGTTCATGGCAGATTTGTTCAGGCAGCTCTTTCAGAATTGCTTTGTTTCCTCTTTTGAAGCCCAAAACACATTTTGGGCTTAAGAGATACAATGTTCTAGACATTCTACAATGACAGAATAAATAAACCTCCTTCTTATGCCTTTCTACCTCCTTTACTCATCTACATAACTCTGGTAGCCCTTGGCAAATTTCAGCTTCCTGTAGAGCTGTCTCAAACAAGTTTCTGTGCATTTCAGTTCATTTAAAACAACCACAGGAGCTGTGAAGTAAAAGAGTAAATCTTTAATTTGCTCTTCAGTGGCATCAAAAGGCAAAAGGACCAACTTCCAGAGGGTATTTAACATTTTTTAGCAGAATCAAACCAACTAGGCAGTGTAAGCCTTGTCCTGGGCTGGGTTTAAGGAGGGGAGAAGGAAGGCAGGATGCAATTTTGCATAAGAGCAAGGTTCACTGGTCCTGCTGCTCAGGGAATGATTTGACTGAAGCTAAATTCAACAATCTGTCAAAGTGGAGAAAGAATACTATATGATAACTTCCACGCAAAGTACACGAAATCAGTCAGAATGCTGCTTTTCAAGTCTAGAAAATCAAGCATGATCAGGCTTCAGCTGCAATCAAGGCTACTCAAGGTCATGAAGGAGAATCCCCATTTATGTTTTTTTGTTGTTTGTTTGATTAAAATATAATGTCTTAGATAAAGTGGCTGGAAAATTATTTTGTTCTTCCTAAAACAAATTCAACAATCTGAATATAACTTCATCTTGTCTGGAAAAAAAAAAAAAAAAAAAAAAAAAAAAAAAAGAGCAGCTTTTGAAGTTATTTAGTTGCAAGGATCTGAAATCTTGAAATAGTCTCAAATTCTTAATTTGGGCTTGGATCACCTACTGGTTGGCTGTATTGGGTTGACCATCCTTGCTTTCTGCAGATAGCACACAGCTTGGTGAGGAAGATCTCTTGGAGTTAACTGAGATATGGCAACAATTCAAATCAGCTGATGATCACCCTGAATGCACCCTCAGGCAGCTTTTCAGGTCACATTGTACTGCAGGGGGCACAAGGAGAAGGTTTTATATTGAGACCTCACTGAAGCCCTGAAGCGTTTGAGCCGTGTGGTTCCAATGGGATATCCAGGGTGCCAAACGTGTTTCTGACAGTTCTGGCCATGCACATTCCAGTTCTCCCCCAAGCCACCAGCATGGAGAACATGCAGAAACATCACCAGCATGCTCAGTCTGACCACATCCCACCCAGTCATCAGCTTGCAGTTGAAATATCTTCGCTGAAAATCACAGGAAGGGGTAAATGCTGAGGTTTGCACACCAATTTTGGAACACACCTGCATCATGTTCTCACCTGGAACACACAAGGAATGACCACAGCAGACCAGCTGTGACACAGACAAGCTCAGCTTGTGCAAGAGCTGCCTCGTGGAAAGCCTTTGTGAAAATGAAATCAGTTGAAAATGAAGGATCCAAGTGGTTGAATGTTTTCCATCCCCATGTTGGAAGATGATGTTTCCTGGTGGATGACTCCCATAACGAGTCTTGCTGGGAAATTCTTTCTTCCAAGAAAAAGATGAAATGGTCTGTCTACACTAAGTCTGCATTGATTGGGTCTTGAAAAAAACCCCAAAAGAATCTTCCCAGGAGCAGCAGCTCCTTGTAGTTGGTAACGGGTTCTATTCAGATCGTGGATGGTTTCATAGGCTTTGGGCTTTGTCAAATATCTACTCAGTCAAATATCTGCCATTGAAACATTCAGCTATTCAAACAGAGCCCCTCATTGTCATTCAGAGTGCAAAAAACTCATTTGCAATTTCAGCTTTGAAAGTGGTTTTAAAAGCACCTGAAGGAAGAAAGAACGGGAGGGAAGTAGAGAGGAAGTGAAGGGAAATTGTGGTGAGAGAGGAAGTGCTCAACAATCAGAAGACCTGGGGAAATGGAAAATACAAAACAGACATGCCTGAAATCAGAATCTAAGTGAATGATCAGCCCAGTTTCTGGGAGAGATGACACCTTGGCTCAGTCATCCCTCAGTTTCTAAATCATTCTGTCTCTCCTCATTACTGACCTCTTTCCCTGACTGGAGTTTTCTTGACTATTTTCTTGCAGCCCAGCAATTTGAAAGGAAAATATGAGCTATTACCTTGTAGACTAGATAAAGATAACCACAGAGGGCTATAACTAAGAAAACTCACTTAGTTCTACGTTTAGTCATGATTTTCATTTTAATAAGATTTAGAAATTTTTCAGTTCTGCTAAGAAAGGAATTGTAGTCCCAATCAGTTTAAAAACAAAACTGAAGAAAGCAGCATAGCCCACCTAAGATAAAACAATAAAGAAACAAAACCTGAAATAGCTCAAGAAGCATTTTTTATCCTTTTTTAAGGAAAATATGCAAAGAATTTGTGAATATTGGGCTGAAATATAGTCCATAAAAATCATTTGAATCTCGATCTTCTGAAACAAACTGGGAGATACTCTCCATCTTCTCTCTGATTCATATCTGTTTTAAAAATGACAAGTTTGAACCACTCTTCCCCAAATTTTCAGGTAAACCAAAGCTTTGTCACTGCACCCACAATAAAGGGAGATAAACTCAAAGAGGGATAAAGGGACCAGAGGTTAAGAAGGGAAGAGGAGCAGAAGTGGGAAAGCTTTTTAGTAGCTTCCATCACTCTGGAAACAGGAGAATCAAAAGCCTTGTGAGAACAGGTTTTCCTCAGAAGACTTCATGCCCGATTTGATACTGGAAAGATTCAGATAAATGTTGAATGCTTGTCAAAACCAATCGCTAAACCTTCTGATATTCACTGGCTACCAAGCTTAATGCTCATATCTATAAGCTCACAGTCAGCCATTTTTTATCAGGGCAAGCTGCAAAAATTAAATATTTTGTATGAGACACTTAAGAATGGAAAAGGAATTTCTGGCTCTGTAAGTACCATTAGGAAGGTACCAGTTGAAAAGCTCTGTTTGTTACCGTGCATCTGGGAATGCTCAAGATGGAGAAAAAAAAAATCTTAATCATCCACATGCAACTACTTGTGAAAGCATCTGTGCTGCTGATACCTATCTATTCCACCCCAAAAATGCAAGGGAATAACTACAATTTGCTTCATTTGAAGCCATTGACTGCTCCAAGCTGATAATGTGCAGGAATATTGTTATCTGGCAAAAAACTGTGCTCTCTCGCATGACCTGTTCTTACAGTACACACACAATTAGCCATTGTCTCGATATGCTCATGAATTAAAGCAGCAGCTTTCAAAACACTCTGGATGGCTTCATACACACTGAGCTTTAAAGCATAAAATGGGGATTATTGTTTTTACCCTGCCTGAAGTCACTCTTTTCTCCTGCAGGTCGTTCCTGGGGTTCCTGCAGCATCTGGAAGAGGTGAACAATCCAGCTCGTCCCTTTAGGTGGTTCTGTGAGCACAGGATCACTGGGAAAAGGAATTTCCTCTGGGTTTGGTCAGAAGGCTTAAGACCTAAGTCAGATGTCTATGAATTTTTCCAATTTTTTTCAACAACTTGGAGTGGGATTAGTCTCTCTCTCTCCTCTGCCCAGGTGAGTGTTTATACTCTTATACGCCAATTAAAGCAATGAATTAATTATGTTCTACTTAAGCTCGGCAAGCAAACGGATTGAGACTGGGCAGCAGATTCAAAAGTTATTAGAGAGAAGGAGGAGAACAGCTGACAAAAATGTTTCTTAGAAATCTGTGCTAGAGTAAGGCATGGAAAAATCCAGTCTGTGGGAAGGATTTTAAAGCCTGTGTATGATTCATGTTCTCTTCAGAGAATACCAGATTTTTCTATTTCAAGCAACACCATCAAAACATAGGGTAGTGATTATTTTTTTGATGCTGTAGACTTCTCTTTGCATTGCAACTTGCAAACAAACAAGAGAAGGTAAGATTCTCATTGCTTAGAGGACTGTCAGCTAGAAGAAAAATATTTTCTTTCAAAAGGGAGAAGCCAGGAGAATTTTTTTTTTTTTTTTTTTAATTTTCACATCTTCATTCAGACAAGTTTGCTCCTAACATATGAAATAGGGTAGGGGAGGCGGGTGGCATGTAAAATAGGTAAATAAGAAAGGGAGGGGCACGGCACACAAGCCTGCAGCCAGCTGTCCAGGGTGAAAACGTGGGCCTGAAGAAGGGCAGAGAGGCTTCTCTCAGTGCTAATTGAGAGGAAGTAGCATAACATGACACCCTAAGCACTATGGCACTGGAGATATCCATTGGAAGCCTCCAAATAAAGATGAACTGAACCCCTTTGTGAGTCTGAAGTGTGTGCAAAGACAAAAGACTGAGGCATTAAACCATCGTAATGCCAAGATAGGAGGGAATGAATTACAGACACTGAAATCATGGGAACAGCTGTGCCACACTGTACATACCATAACCTTGCAGCATGGAAGGGATGAGTCAAGAGGACTATTTCATTTCTAAATCTGATTTTCCATTATTTGGGTTAGGAGTCAGAGTGTTTTAGCAATAGACCTAGGACTCCTCTGGGTTTGGATGCAGCCATGTCTATATACACACAACTGCTTCTCATCGAAAAGAAGTGGTAGGGAAACAGGAAATTTGAAGGAATATCACAATTTCAACAAGGCTTAAAAAAAAATTAATGATGGCCTCAAGGCTCTGCTGCAGACTTCTCTTTAACAACTGTTACAGTGCAATCCATGAAGGACTGTAATTATGTGGGAAGAAGGTTATCCCCAGTCCTGAGCCAAACACTGATTTCTCTTATTTGCTCTGGATGCCAGTGGCTCACGAGGAGTAGCAACCACATAAACAAAACCAGAATTGAACAATTGGGAGCCAATACCTCCCTGGCCAGAGTGAATACAAGGAAGGCATCAGGAAGAGCTGAGTTCTCCACGCCTCGGGCAATGCACATTTTCATCTTCCTGAGTCCCACCTGCTTCCAGGCACTGAAGAAATGACATCTCTGCTTGCAGACTGCTTGGGCAGCAGGGCTCTCCCCAAGCCTGGTGCAAAGGAGGGGCTGCAGGGGAGCAGCAGGAGCACAGAGCAGCAGTGCAGCAAGGATGCAGGGTTGCCAAGCAACAGCCTGCCATGGGAGGGGGGAGTTAAAATGGGATATGAGCTGGGTTTGGTCGTGTGGGGCCACAGCAACCCTCCCATCTGCTCTTCCCCCTGCTTCCATTGAGTTGTGGGGCTGGATTTCATGAGAAGGTTTGGCCACAAGTGTGTCCTGCACCATGAGGTCCAGTCGGCTCCTCCAGGAGGTTGGAGCAGGGAGAACCCTAAGGAATATTTCCTTTGCCAACTTGTCATGGATAATGCAGCAAGAGCAGGAGCAGGCTGCTGTGGGCTCTCCAAGACAGAGACAGAGTGAGACCAGACCTGCCCCATTCACACATCTGTGACAGGGATGCTCCATCCTTAGTCTCAGAAATGTAATCTAGGGAGACTTTTTCCTGGGTACCATTTTGTGCAACAAGTGCAACCTCGGTGTAATTCCCATTTAAAGTTCTCCCTTTTCTGTGAGAACACAAATATTTGAGGGCATGGCATCAGAGGAGACCTTCAAAAAGGTTTTAGGCAAGAGCCTAGAACTTTCAGCCTTCACCCATTCTAGTGAAGAGGTACCAGTTTGAGAGGGGATGGAACAAACAAAAATAAAAACTCCTGACAACTCTTGGGGCTGGGCCACCGATGCTGGAAAGACTTTTCTGAAGGCTGACCCCGAGCCTTGCTCTGCAAGGACAATCTCCCACCAACCCAGCTCCTCATGGCCATGCCCCACACCACAGCTTTCACCAGAGCCAGCTGCTGGTTCCAGCTGTTCCCTGAGCTGCTCTGCCTCTTCTCTGGTGTAACTCAAGGTTTTCAGTTTAACCACAGAAATTATGTGTGAGCCTCCCTCTTCTGTTAACCCTTTCTTGCCTGTTCACACTTTATAGCCATTAGCACCAATAAACTGTGTGCCTACACACTGCTGCACAAATAATTATTACTTCATATGGCATTTTCTGTCACTTATTTACAGAAAAAGGAAACAAAAGACTGGAGGAAACTGCATTTGCATTTACTTTTATACAGGACATAAGTTTTACTAGTGGAAATTGTTCACAGATAAGATGGATACACTCTCTGTGCATTTCAAGTCACTCAGTCATCCAGGGAAACACAAAACATGATAAAGCAGAGACTTATTTCTCCTTTATCCATCTATTTTGGTCTCCTTAATAGCCAAAAGAGAGGAGAAAACACATTTAAGGGATGATTCCTCCCACCTTCAAGTGATTGGCCAAGGTAGAACAGAAACCACACCTTGGGAGTTCCCACTCCTCTCTCTCTCCAAGTGCTGTGTGCAGAGGCTACAGTGAATTGCACCATAAACACTTTAAATTAAGCGAGATGAGCAATGTCCAAGGCAGCCAACTGTTGCTGAGGTTTTAAACAGCAGCAAGCCCACAGGCAGGATTTGAAGGCAGCTAATGGAGATCTTGTTTTTTGGGGAGGAAATTCTTCTACGAGAGCAGAAAAGCACTTGGCTGTCAGTCTGGCAAACAAGAGGAATTTCACATGCTGGCTGGAGATGGAAAATTACTCCAAGTACTTTGTGGGAGAAGTTTGGTTGGGATGTGTTATGGAGGACTTCAGCAGCAGAGGAGAATTACATGAGAGAGAAACAGTGGGATAACCTGCCCTGTGAAGGGTTTCAGATTAAAATGAAAGCCTGGATAAACATGAGTGACAACAATACACTGAGCTGGTATTAGAGGAGAAAAATTGTCATAATTGTCATGTCATCCACTGGTGACAACACATATGGAGGACTGTGTACCACTTCTGGTCTCAGACCAAGAAAAACTCAAACACACTGGAGTGAGTCTGGTGAAGGAACACACAAATGGTAAAAGAATTGGAGAATCTGATCCATGCAGAGAGGCTGAGAGCTGTGACTGTTTGGACTGGACAAAGCTCAAGAGGATCTTAGTAATGAGTAAAAGTAGTGGATGGGATGGTGTAAAGAAGCTGTAGCCTGGTTCTTCTCAATGGTGTTCTGGGAACAGGAAGAAGGCAACAGACACCAACAGAAACCAAGCAGCTCCATTTAAAGATATGATTTACTATATATGTAAATAATGCATTTACTTCTTCAGTGAGGGTAAAAACCACTGGCAGAGGTATCCTAGAGTGTGTTCATCCTCGGAGTTATTCAAAATTTGACAGGACACAGTCCTGAGCCACTGCTGTACTAGTTGGCCCTGCTTTGGGCAGCAGGGCTGCTCTAGACCTGCCAAGGCCAGCCTCATGGCTCTGTAGTAAAACCACTGATTTCATTCTCCAGGGAGAAGCTGATCTGGTCCAGCACAGACTGGTGTTATGCTACTTCTTGTTCATTTTCCTGGGGACTGTTTCTCATTTCCCTGGGGACTGTTTTTTTGGTTTGTTTTTTTAAGTATAGCCACCTGTCAAAAGGGTCTCTTAACCACCGACATCTATTTTTAGGCAATGCTGGCTCATTTTAAAAACCCTGCATTTATTAACAGTTGCCACAGTTGGGTTTTCTCTGAGTTCAAGTGCTCATAAAGTTTATTGAGTAAACAGTGTCAACATCATCTGTGCAAGAGAAAAAATGGGCAAATAAAAAGAGCTTTCCTGCCTTCCCTGTAAAGGACTGCAGTTTAGTGGAGAGGGAAGTCGGTTAACAAAGCATTTCCTCCACTATTTTGGATAGTTGTCCCAAAACCACAGACCAAGCAAACCCCCCCTGGCTCCCCAGCACACAGAGGTGGGTGGGGTGCAGGCACAGCCATGTGCAGGGCAGGACTTTGGCATGTGGCACCTGGCACAGAGTGACAATGTTTGCCTCCAGAGCCATCAGGGATGCACGTTCCATACATCCTGTTCCATCCACACGGATCACATCCTTGCTGATTCATCTCTTCCCCAAGCAGGCTGCTTCCTCCCTCCCCGCCTGACATTCCTCTCACACAGGATCCCTCCCTGCTCCCATCACTCTCCTGCATATCTGGGTCCTGTCTGCTCCTTCTATCTCCTTCTTTGAAATGACATGACCACAACACAATGATATTTAAGCATTTTTTAGCTGAAGGTTAAGCTGGAAACCTTTAAAAGATACACCTGTCTTACATAACATCTCCTCTCTTCCCTGCACAGAGATGTGGAGAGAATAACTTCTTACTATTTCAGTCTCTGCTGCTGTCCAAAATGTGAATAGGAAAAATAAAGCTATGCTTAATTAGTCACAAGTCAATTAATTAATCAAGAAGATATTCTATCAAAATAGTTTTATTTAAAGAAAAAAACTCATAGAATATGCTAGATGCTGAAACACTGAGTTATTGAATTATACTAACTTTAGGTAGAAGTTCAGGGTTGATCAAAAACTTAATTGACATAACACCTCCTTTTAGGAAAAAGCAGAATTCAGTACATTTGAAACACTCTGCTGTAGGAGTTCAACATTTCAATATGATTTCTTAACTAGCATGCTCAAATGACAATAACAATTTTTTTGGAATAAGAAAATCATAGCAATTTATTTTTTTCCATGTGAATTTTGGGATTCCTATCAGTTTAGAACTGAAATTACAGCAGGTTAGCTTTTGTCATTGGACATTACATTAAACTTCTATTTTTCATTTAGTTTTAACACACATACCAAGGACTTCACTGTAAGGAGTAGTTTCCTAATTGTTTTTCTGTATTTAGATATTCTTCCAGGCACACAGGAAAAGAAGTTTGGCGATCTCACTTTAAGCCCTAACAGATAATTATCACAGACCGTGGCACAGACAAATCTCTGCCCTCGGAATTTGCAAAAGTGATCAGCAGCTGTTTCGGGTCATGACTGATGGGAGCTGGCAAAGCTTTGTGGGAAAATGGCAAAATGCCTACATGTACATGTCCAGCTCGAGTGTCACAGACTTTTCACTTAAGGAATAAGCAGATCCCCCTGAACAGACTTCACAAGATGAGGGAGGGGTGATGGGGGCAGGGAGAGGTGAGATCTCATTTATCTTCAGTTGTTAATATTAAGAAATGAGTTCTCAGCAAGTCAATACTTGCTAATCATGACACAGAATTTTTCTCGGTGCACTGGAAGTCTTCTCCAGTCATTTCTTATGCCCAATGCCCTTCCACGAGTGCAATACGTATTATTTAAACCTATCTGTAAATTCAGCTTCTTGGAAGAGATATTTCTCTTAAGGTTAACAGGAAACTGTTAAAACCCAGCAGAAAAACCAGATACAGCTACCAACCACATAGAACCTCCTCAGAACATACAATGCAAACTAAGATCTTCCAAATACCACGTATATTAGTTTTCTTTCCTGCGCAGGGTGGCAAATGACACAGGGGTAGCTATTTCTCCCGTTTCAGACCCAAATGGAGGGGCCGGGAGGACGGCAGGGAAGGACGCTGTCCTTCGTGCCTCCCCCCGCGAAGGATGCTCTGATGTCCGCAGGAAAAGCCGCTCAGTTGCGGGCGGTCCCTTGGCGGGCTGAGCGACTTTGAGCCATCACAGAGCTCGCCCGCCCTTCTCCTGGCGGCTCCCGCAGCCAGCGCGACGCGTCCAACCCCGCCGGGCACCGCCGTGACCCGGGGAGCGCAGGGGACAAGGGAAGGGAACGCCCGCGGCGGGGCTCACCAT
>VYXF01008269.1:0-28521 GCA_013397295.1 Polioptila caerulea
GTGTGTCCTTGCATGTCCCACAGAGACACAAGACCACTCAATGAGACTTGGTCTCTCCTAACCAATTGGCTCTGAACAGTGGACACTGAAAGGCTGAGGAAGAAGCTCAGATTTTTGTGTTAGCATGGTTATCTTTTATACCAATTCAAATTCTGGAGGGTTTGTTTCCATCTGTTGTACTTAACCAGCCACATGGTCCCAAATAATAATTGTTTTATAGGGATAGATCAAGGAAGATGGTGGATGATTTTTCAAACTTAATTCTCCCCTGACACTGGTGTTAACATGAAACCTGATATGATCTGCTCATAAAGCACTTTTTTGGGATGTAGATGTTGTATTCAAGCACTCACCCTCTACTATGTGCCTAATGTTGTAAAATGCCATAAATGTAGTGCAGTGTAGGTAAAATCCCAGACAGGGATGGGCAATGGGTAAATGTTTACTGGTCCACAACTTTGACCAGTCCTGGCTCCACTACTCACCCCATAGCTATACATATTCTGTAAAGTGAATAGGGCACACCTCAGAGTAACACCCACACTTCAGTGATTTACCTGAGAAAACAAGTGAGTGTGGGCTGAAAGCAGAGTGAGACACAGCAGTGTTGTGAGAGGCAAATCCAGTGAATGAGAAAGAGCTGACTAGGAAAGGGACTTCTCTGAATCCAGGTTCCAAAGAGCAAATTGGTAATGTCTTGGTAAGACTGGTAAAGATGTCAGTCTTAATAGAAAAAAACCTCAGATGTAACAAAGGCATGTGCAAAAAGAAAAAAAACTAAATAATTTTTATAAAAGGTAGAAACTATCACAATATTTTGTATTTAAATTATCTTGTTGCAGATTCCCAGTGAATTTTGTTTAATCTACAGAAAATCTGGGTTTTCTTCTTTTTTCCTAAATTGATTCTTTATAGGATCTGTATGGGTTTTCTCTTGTTTCCATGGTATTTGTTGTCCAGCCATTTGCTTTCTACTCTGTGTTGAACACAGAATGAAAAACTTGAGTTGCTGGGGCTAGATTACTACTTGCTGTAAATCAGGACAGTAGTATCAACTTCAATGAAGTCAATGTTTATTTATATCATCTGACCTTTGAAATTTTATGATGTAGAACATTAAGAAGAAACCTCGGAAAGGAAGTAGATTTGTTTGTTAGGCATCTTTGTGTTTGTTTGTATTGACTTTCAGAATAAATTGATAGTATAAGGCAGTAAATGCACTAACAGAATTCAGTCACATAATGCATTACTAAAGAGAAGGCAAAACAAGGACAAGCTGGACAGCTCCAGGCTCACTGAATAAATGGTAAATGCAAGAACTTGATGATGTTTTTGTTTTTACAGAATTTAAAAATGCTTTCAACATTTTCCTCTCTTTTCAAGAGAAGATGATGGTCCTGCAGCTTAGGTGCTACAGCACTTAGCACAGGCAGTGTCTTGCATCTTCATTTATCCCTACAACCTATGAATTCCTACATTCATGGATTTGCACTGCCACAGACTGAATCAATGGTGATTTTTTTGGTTTTTTACACTTCCACCCTCAAAAACTACTGTCTGAGTAATTTCTTCTCTGAGACATTCTCAAATGGACAACTTACCCACCAGTGTGCTTATTTACCATTTTGTGAACTGCTTCCCATTTGTGATGTTATAACATCCCTATGGCAACTGCAGCACTTGCTTACTTTGAAAAGTCATTTTAGGAAAGTATTGAATTTATTTTTAGCTTCTTTTAGTGAAATCTAGCAGATGGAAAAGAAGTGAGCCCGCATAATGTTACTAGCCAGAGCTATGCAGAAGAAAGAACTACTGGTTTTAGTCATATTATTTTCATTATTGTTCAATTATTTAATTACACTACAAAATACTTGAATCCTCTCTCTTCTCTATACATTTTTCTATCAATGTATATTTTGTCAAAGGACTGGCTAAAATTGAAATTGGAATTTAAGATGTGGTGACACTACCATCATAGTTGTTTTTATTGTGATGTTTATTATTGACCTTAATTTCAAAATGCTTGATCATAACAGTTCAAAATCATAATTGAAATTGTGAGAATAATGATTAATTAAGAAAAAGTGCAAGGAAAATTGTCTTATTAAAACAAATAAAAATGGGCCTACGTCACAGATTTGTATGTTTAGGAACAGCAATAATGAAGAAACAAAATCAGTTCAGATGTCGCTTTTCCTTTCCTGCTTGCAGGCCAAAAAAAAAAAAAAAAGCGAAATCATATTTCCTCTTCAATGTATATTGCGATGACATGAGAAGCAATTAAGAAAGTCAACCACAAACTTCACGGGCCATCAAAAGTAGCAGGCATTAAACTCATAAGTTCATTTTTTATTAATAGTAAGAGTCCCTATTCAGCCTTGCCATAAACTGATAGTACCATTTCTAAAATTATAAGCTTGCAAGTCACATTTAATAGTTACTTTTCTCTCCTGACACTGTATCAAGTAATCTATCACCCATGTTTATGATTTACTGCTCTTTCCCATGTGTCATGACCATATTTGATACATCCTACTTCACAGGGAAGCTGGAAAATGTTGCATAAATTAAACTTGGAAGAGAAATTAATGTGCGTGCTTATCTCTCTTCACAAGCAAAAGGGCAGATACTGAACAAAAAACTGTGAGACACTGTGGCAGGTAATGTTGTAGTGCTCCAAAATTAAGAGCACACTCATAGTTGCTGAATTCATAATGCCAAAGTAGGAGTTGAAGATGCTGTGTAGAACTCAGACAGAGGTTAGGCTCCTGCATCACATATCACAGGCAATCTAAGTCCTGAGATGTTTTCACTAGACCACCAGAAGGAATAAGGAGGAGAAAGTGTCTGAAATCCTTTTCCATAGATGAAAATAAAAAAACCTCATGTGGCAGCAAGTTCTAAAAGTTTGATTCCTTGTGTAAAGAAGTACTTTCTTCTATTTTAAGCTCACCTCATACTAGTGCCATTGAATGGTATCTCATTCCAGTAGTGTGAGATTTGGTAAATAACAGTTCTCCCTTCACCTTATCCACTGCCTTTAGGAATTTTAAACCTCAATCTGTCATCCCGCAGACTTCTCTACGTTGAAATACATCCCATCTCTTTAGTGTCTTCTCAGAAGATGGCAGCTCCATCTCCTATCATCATGCCTTGTCACTGGTCTTTGGTTTCCAGGTCATCTGTGTCTCTCAGTCTTGACTTTTTTGTCCCCTCAAAGGACTAATTTCAAGAGGAAAGCCCCCATAACCTGTTTGGAAATAGTAGACTAGGAATAGTTCCTAGGAGCCTCTGGCTTCCTCATGGAGGTTCTCATTTGAAAGCCATATAGCAGCAATGGCAATCCACTTTTCATCTCTTTCAAGACAATCCCAGGTTGTCTGCTCTGTGCATTTCAAACCACCTTCATGAGAACCTGAGCTAGCCAAGCATTAACAGGACTGTTATTAAGCCATGCCAAAGAGTACATGGATTTTTTTGTGTCATTTTGGATTTTTAGCTTGTCTTAAGTATTCTAATACATTTCTTTGAGCCTTTCTCCTGAATTTAAATACCAACATGTTCTTTAAGCAACATGATGCTTTCTTGAATGCTTTCCAGCATGCTCAGAGCCTTGCTTATTGTGCATGAAATAACCATAATGATTTGATATACTTGAATCCTAAGAATAAATATACTTTTTTTTTCTTCTTCTCCAAGCTTCCTCTAAGTATAGATTTAGTGTATTTCATAATGCTCTCAGCTTTTTTTTGGCAGCTGTGCTTCAGAACATTTTTGGCATGAACACTTACTTCTTGGCAGAAATGCAAGCTTTTATTACACTATATATATTTTTTCTTTCCAATTGTTCTGATTTAATATATAAATGTGTCCCTTCCAGTTTTCTTTCAGTGGAGTACAGTCAAAATGCTTAACTTCTTGCATTAATAGATAAGGAATTTCCACGCACATGCTTTTCTTTCAAAGGTCTATACATTTATCTACTCCAAGTGCTTTTGCTCATAAAATGTGGTAAACATAACCATGAGAGCAGTTATTTTTTTCTCAAATAAATTAGTTCAATAAGCTTTATCTCCATGATTTTGTCAATGTATTTGGAAGCATATATTATTGGGGAAAAAGAAGTCAAATTTCCTCTCATCTATTTATGGGCAATTGATTTAGATAATCAAAAAGATGTTCCATAGTGTCAAAGTTTGTGGATAGTATAGGGAAGCAGATCAGTAAATATTAGAAAATGAAGAAACCATTAATTCACATATATAAATACATTGTCACTATTAGTGTGTTTTGTGTTAATACGCCATATTAATGGCATATTATACTATGCCATGTAATGGCATATTAATGCCTCCAATGGCAGGTGTATATAATGTGTTTCTGAACACTGTACGTAATATCTGTCAAGTAACAGATTGCAGTAAGTCAAAACTAGTACCTCTCCTTATTATCTCAATGAGAGTAACATCTTTGACAAATTCATGTTGGAAGTTACCCATCTTCATTTTAGATTCTGTCTGCTTACACATTCTATTAGTTTGTATACAGTTTACATAATTAATTGCTGCAGCATTTTCTATGAGTTACAGTTTAGCTGACTGTGTAAGTTTTCCTAGCTTATCCCTAAAAAGAAAAAGGTGAATCTGTTTTCTCTATCTTTTTGGACTCTCAGTCATGCCCTCCCAAGACCTAAAAAATACCCATCTTCAACTGGAACTGCTCAATCCAGTTCCTAAAATATAACTTGGAATTATGTTAATATTATCTCCTTAAGAGATTGTCAGCATTCCTCTACATGGTTTTATCCTTGGACTTTGTCTTAGGGGAATGTTAGTATGCAATTCCCAAGGGTTTATTGAAAGCTATCTCAAATCTTCTGTGTTTTTTACATCTTTTTGCTTCTTTTCTTCCTACCATTTTGACTTTGGATCACCATTGCCTAAATTGCCTTCAGTCATTACCAGTTACTCTGTAGTGTGGAGAATAAATCTCTTCTGTTGCATCCTTTACTTTTCTATCAAATTCTCAGCTCATTCCATGAATCTACTGAATAGCTTCAAAATTCCTCTCCCAGCAAAAGTTCATTTAGTGCCCTTGTAAAACCACTCAGTTCCCCAGTTCAGAGAATTTTGTTTCTTCTTTATCAAAAGTTATATCCCCCTTGACTCATTTGGCTGTCTCGGGGTGACTCAATGGCTCACTAGAACCCTTAGTCTGATATACTTTTCATCTTTTGCTGTCATGCCTCAGATGTCTTTGGGTTCAACAGCATTCTGGACTTCAGAGCAGATATGTCTTTGAGCTAGATCAGGACTTCTTCCATTTTCAGTTTCTGACCACTTACATTAATATAAATATTGATTTTATTAAGTTTTTTTGGTTTAATAGTTTATATTCATATTGCCTACTAAAGATGATGTAAAATAATTTGTATTTAACATTTATTATTATATTTTATTAAATTAGCTAGTACTAATATCATAGGAGTTGTGTATCATGAACTATATATTTCTATTATATCATGAAATGTATGTTATACCAAATAAGTCATACTGTTGATCAAATAGTAAGGTTTGAAGGTCTATCTATTTATACACCACATTTCTTGTCTTTAGACACCTAAGATAATCAGTAAACTGATTTTTCTATTGTTTGGTGGTTTCATTTATTTAGTTTTTGTCATGTCTAGAACAACAAGGTGCCATTCATTATTTTTTTTTTCTCAAGTTTGAAACACTCTAAGTTCTTATAAGCCTCTTACATTAATAGTGTACATATTTCATTCCCAGTCAGCGACTGTGTATTCAAATCTGAGTTAAAATCATTCTTATTATGAGATAGACAAACCTTTTAACTATCCTAGTCAACAGTCCAACAACAAAAGTGAAAAGCCAAAGATAATGCAACAAAAAAGTATTCTCAATAAAGTAAAAATAATAAAAAATAGATAAACAACTATATTGACAGAAACAAAGTTTTACTCTTGAGAAATGAGATTAATTTATTTAAATTAGAAATTAATTTAGTAATTTATAAATTGAAAATATTAGTTTATACAGACCTCTGTGGAATATGTCTGAGATCATAAGGGAAAATATTAGAAGTTGAAATTACAATAGAATATGTATTAGAAGGATTAATTTTAACCAATAAAAAATTCTTGCGCAATAAAATCTATTATATTTGTGTAAACTCCTCTGATAATCAATATAGAAAACTAATCACCTCTACAGACTATGTCTTCCCATCCTGAGACATGAAAACATTGTGATTAAGTCTCTCAAACTGCCTATCTTTCTTAATTTCAGAAGTAAAAAGTAGGATGAGCAGTTCAGGCTGCATCCTAGCTTTTACACAGCGAAAATTAGGTAAGATTACTCTGGCCTAGTTAACAGCAACTTGGAACAAAGGAAATTAAAAGACTCTGGTGTTCTTCAACAGGAAAAATAACAACTAGGGAGAGAAATCGTCAGCTATACGAAGAAAATGTGAGAAACAAAGCAGTATAATAAAAACATTACTTTCCATAAGAGAAAACAAGTGGACATTTAGCACCAGATGAGGAAATTCAGGTCAAAAATCAAGAGCCAAGAAGTGGTGAGAGCAAGGCAGTTTGTACAAGTGTGAAATGAAGGACACAGTAAGAAAAGTTGAGGTATCAGCATTGGCTAAAACAGTGGTAGGTTGGAGGCAGTTACAGGTTTCTGTGCAAAAGTGAGAAGCAGGATAGGGACAGGAGTCTGTCTACAAGTGAACCAGGTTAGTTTTAGAGAAGGGACAGAACAGATGGTAGAAGTAGTAAGGAAGAAAGATAAGAAAACAGTAGTGAGGAACTATGGAAGAATTTTAAAAGCTTGAAAAAATGAAGCCTAAGAGAGGACTAATAGCAGAAACAATCAAGCAGCATGAAATGATTAGAGGTTTTGTATAGATGGACAATGCCATGTACATACAGAAAGACTGAAAATTATAATGAGAAGAGTATGTGGGATAGACAGGAGCCATTTGGACCTTGGGTAATTGAGAAACATCATCTTAGGGAAAATAACAATGTTTATGTTTCAGTATGTCTATGTTTCAGTATCAAGAGGAGACTAGTAGTTAAAGCCATCAGAAAAGAGCTGCCACCCTTTTCAGAGCAATAAAATTGCTTATTTTTCAGCTGAAAACTAAGGTGCTTTAGCAAAGATATTTTGCTGTTCAAGACTTCCACAGTCCTCATGAAATAACTGCCAATGAAATCATGTTTTGATTATAAAATGTATTTCAGAGTGATTTACTATTGAAAAACAGTAATAAAGAAATGGTTGTCAAAACAAACACTCTTACCTGCTCCTATAATTTTACTCATTATTCTTATAGTATAGTATTAATTAACAGTATTTCCTTTCCCCTTCTGTCTTCTGCTAAAAAATGGTAAGATAATTGTGACATAACAGTCATATTTTTGCCCTCAATTATCTTTTACTGCAATTACGGAAAACTTATGAGAAGCTAAATAACATAAACTTCAGTGATACAGACATTATTGTTACCTGTAGAAAAGATAAAATACAGCAAATGAAATACAGTACATTTCTTTTCCAATAAGGTGAAGGAGTTTTCTAATATAAGTGCCAAAGTAGAAGTTAAGTGCTTTTTCTTTCCACTGTTGAGGCTACAGGGTTAATCTGTTGAAGATTAATTCTGAAAATAATCTGTATGGAGATTTTTCAAAGTAAAGAGCCTGTCTGTATTCACTTTTTACTAAGACCAATAAAACTTCTGAAATTTAATTTGTACCTTTGAAAAATCTTCCCATCTCTGTATGTGTAGGCCTATATGCAAATACATGTATTCCAGTGTGTGGATATGTGCATGTATGTGTGAATGTGTGTGTGTGTATATGTATATATATATATAAATAGATATATATTTATATATATGCTACCTTCAAACGACTATGGGAAAATCAATATCCCTGTCAATTTGGAAAATTTTTGTTCAAATTAAAGTGGAATAGAAGATTCACTTTTTCCTTTTAACCTTCAGTTGAAGTAATACAGTTCCAAAAGCAAGAACAAGGACATTTTAAGCCATAAACTTCAAAAGATTTAATTAATAGTAATAAAAGTAATAGGTAAATGACTGCCATCTATCATGAGCAGAAGATCAAGTTTGCACCCTAGACATATCCATTTGGAAAGCAACTTGTGACAGAATCAGTTTAGGTTACAAGAAATTTAGCCAGACATCTACTTGCATAACTAATTTGGTATGCATTGTGTTTGTAATTCTGTACATATTGAGATTGGATTTTCAGTACTTCTTGGTAATATGCCATTGAAGTCTCTGTATAATAACTCTTAATACCTGGGCAGGAAATGGAGACAGATATCAACCTTTTTCTAGGCAGTACAATGTTGTTTCTGGGTAAAGTTATCAAAAATCTGTCAGGATAATTGCTCCTATTCAGAGGGATAGGACATGAAGATATTTCCTCTCAACTTTATCGTGTAAAAGTTCTTAATTAATATTTGTATCTAGTCTAAAATAACTTTTCTTTCTATGCTTAGCTTGGGGCTCGTTTAACCATTTGTAGGTAGAGTGATGTGATTTCACAATTATTGCACTTTTAGTCCATTTTACTGAGAATATAAACCTTTACACAAACATGTGATATTCATACTACTTCTGAGCATTAAATAGAGAGCAAATAAAAAACACTGGATGCAGGAATTAGAAAATTGAGGTTCAGATTGTGTAACAGAAGTAACTTCAGATCCATCAGCCACTGATGCCTTCGAAATGTACTTAGAGAACTGTCCTAAAAGAAAAGTGTTTCTATTGTCTGCTGTCCTACTTTTTACGGAGCAGAATTGAACAAAATGGTCTAAAATGAAAACCAACTATTCTTAGAGAGCAGAGGAGAAGCATATTAGACTGCCATCAGGAAAAGTCTTTAATGACTTTAAAATAACTTTTAATATCATAAGTAGTGATGTGGTTGCCATTTAATGTTCCAAACCCAACCCCGCCTCCAGTGGACTGTCAGATGTTGTGGTTTGTTTTATTGTTAAGAAACTGTTTTAAATATCTCTGTACTTCTCTCAGGCTGGTTTGTTCCAATTTCCCCCATATTATTGGTTGTTCCCTTCTAGAAAGTTCTTTGTCCCTTCTGTCCCTACTGTCAATCCCTCAAAATACCGGCCCCTTACACCAGCCCCTCTCCTTGTCCATCATTGTGGCCCTACCTTTTGTTCTAGAACCTTCTGTGTCAATCCCTTAAGCCTCAGTACCCCATTAGTTTGTTTAATTGGTGCCCCTCCCATGAAAACCCCCACTGGTTGCCTTATTGCAATCCCCACCTTGCATCCCTCTCCTTTCTCTACCCTCTACCCTCCCCTGTCTAAAAGTTGATGCACATCCCTGTTGAAGTGTCTTTTGTCCCTGATGCCTTCAATGGAATAAAACCTTTGGAACCCATACAAAAGGCCTCCTCCTCATCCTTGCCTCTGCTGTGTGCCTGACAACGATCCAGCTGTAGAGGAACTGCTCTAAAGACACTCGTCTAGTCACAGTATTCTAGAAGAGTGTCCCACTCTCGGCGCAGTGCCTAGAGCGAGCTGTCCTGCTCCGGCTTGCGTCAGTCAGGTTTTGAGACGAATTATGACTTCAAGTTCCTGAAAAACTTACATTTCCTAGTTTTTATTGCTACGACTTAAACAAGAAAGAAAAATTCAGACTGGGTGAACTCAGTAACTTATTTACCTGAAAAAAATTATATCTTTATGAGATGTGTTTTGATTGATTGATTTTTATGCTGCTCTCTTTGGACATTGTTATATATCGTGTGTTAGAAAGCCTTGAGAAATTTTTCACCATCATACACCAGAGACATTAATCTAAATTGCTTGTGTTGTGTTAAATAAACATTTGATAAAATTACTCAGACATTAATAAATTCACCTTCAGTGATCTGTGGTGGTATAAGAGCAAAAATTACAGATGTTATAAAATACATATTTTACAAGAATGATGGATATCACTCAATGAACTTTTAGTTGATTGGTTTTTCCTGTCCAAATGGCAAGAACAGTTTTAAGTAAAGACACTTAAATACACAGGCTTTCTGATGATTTAAACTGATGAAAACTTTGTTCAGATAAACAAAAGCTTGATATGATAAAAATAGCATTGTGTAATCCCTGCCTTAAATATAACCACTTAACATTGACAAATTTGTGAACTGTAATATCTAAGATTAGTAACTACCAAGAAATATCTAGGTTTCTGTTGTTAACAGAGCAATATATATGGACACATGAATATCTAAAAGCCACAAATTTGTTCTATCTTTATCAATCCTATTTCAAGCAATTACACGTGCAAAACATCAGAGAATACAAAAAAAGGAATAATTAAGACTGGAAATTCCTATGACTTTGAATTACTCAGGTCTCAGGCACAGTCACAAGCTTTTTTCTTTCTTCATAGTAGTATAGTGAAATAAAAATACCTGATACTGATGTTTACAAGGCATTTTACATTCTAAAAAAAAATATTCCAAAGTAAATTTTTTTAAACCAAGGTTGCCAGTATAGAAGATGGAAATCCCTGAAGAACATAGTACTGACAAGTAAAAAGACTACTCATACAATACACATTTTCCTTTAAGCCAAAACCAGAGACTCATCAAGATAAAGTTATACCTAAGAGAAAGAAAACTGCATTGTGAAAACTCGAGTGAGAAATGAGAAAAGACAAGAGAAAGAGTTTACCTGTGTCAGGATTTTGAACACCTCAACAGGCACTGACGCCTCCTGCAGTGCCAAGGAGGTTGGCCGCCCATGCCCTGAGGAGGTGCCTCCAAGCAGCCCTGCACTATCTCCTGGGAAGGAGAGCCACAAGGATCTCAGCCAGGCCGTGGCTGTCCCCAGCCACTGCCACCATTCCTGGCCTACTCACCTTGTGCAGGTGCTGCAGGGCTGCACCCTTGCTGCTGGCAGTATGGCATTGCCTGCCCTGCCAGCCCCCCAGCCCTAGAAAAGCCTTCTTCTGTCCAAATGTTCCCTGACATTTAGGAATACGCTAAGAGAGAGGGAAAAAACAGTAACCATTTTAATAATTGCTATTCTTAAAGAATGGCTTGAAATGCAGATGTATTTGTCTGTCTATCTCTAAATAAAGCCTAATATCTGCCACATCACTCAGAATTGCCTGCAGGGTAAGCACAGTATGCCACAATAAGAAAATCTTTCAATACTTCTGGCAGCAGTTTTTATTTGAAATCTCGATATTCATTAGAATACATTTCCATATACACTAACACATCAGCACAATCCTGTTCTTTTCACAAAACAGTTACTTCTTTCTCTTCAGTCTTATTTCTCCAAAATTCATATTCAGATCTTCTGCTAACATTCCTATGTCCTACATTATTACATGCTTAATATATTGTAATGGAAGATATGCAAAAGTAGTCAGTCAGCATACTGTACATATAATTCTTTTAAATTTCCTTTAAAAGTAAGTTCTGTATGCTTACAGAAACACATAAAGTACTTTCTACCAATTTATAGATTAAATTGTTAAAATTAGTTATTACAACTGCATTTGTTATAGTAAGGCTCTCGGTAGGAAGCTAATAGAATCATGAATTCTAATTTAATTTGTGGAGAAACAAAAAATATGTATTACTGGGAGAATAAGTAGGATGAAAAAGGCCTCTGACAATTGCCGTTTTACAAACATGTGAACTGCAGAACTGGAAGTTTCAAGATCCTTCTACTTTGCAAAAAAATATACCAAATACAAAGGCTACCTTACAACCTCATCCTCCAAAAGTAAGAATGTCAAGTAACTTTTTCAATTATTGTTTGAAAACATAAAGCTAGTTAAACTCTTAAAATGTTTTTCTATGTATGCATGATACATACAAAATAATATGTTTAACAAGAGGTGTGATTCCAAGCTGGGAACCTGTTTTCATCTCTGTTGCTGACTTTGCTACATTATTTTTCAGTTGAAGTTTCAGTTCTGCTATTTAGTAAGTGGCATTTCTCTGTATCTAGAAAAACAACCAACCAACCAACCAACCAACCAACCAAACTCTTTTAATCATTAAATTATCACTTCTGTTGTTCTAGTCATGTAAAAAATTCCATTGAAAGTAAAAATGCTTTTAAAACAGACTATGTTACTACAGTTGCAAACTCTTAAGCAAAAAAGACCATGCTTGGTAAGACATAAGCACCACTGCTAATGAATTTGTAGTCTAATGATATCTGTGAATTATCTGGTATCTCAACCTACTTTTTGCTCCCCTTATAATTTCTTTTGTACTTAAATTTTATCAAACCACTGTAAGTTTTTTTTTTCAGGTAAGTAATTCCCAAACCTATCTTTTAAAACTTCAGAAACATCTGTGCTTCTTGATTTTTTTTTTAATGCTTGCTATAGCATGACTGATTCTTTCAAAACTGCTGTTCGCTCAAACCCACTTCTTTGCCTTTCATTCCTTATTCTTTCAATGCATTCTTCACCAAATAATTATTTAAAACTTTTTTGTTCTTTTCATCTTTTTCCTCAATGGAGAAATGTGAGCATCCAATTTTATTCTATCATTTTCTCTGAATGTTTTACTCACAATAGTTATTTGTAGATAATAATAAAGTTTTAAATTTGTTCCTCTGACCAAGATTCCCCGAAGTCTGGAGGTACAAATTCCTTGAGACAGCCTTGCAAAATTTAGGAAGTTCTTAATGTTTGTAAAATTTCATATAATAACAAGATTCTCAACATTATCACATGTAATGCTCTATGCTTTCTGAAAAACAATCACCACAAACATCCTTTTCAGTTTGAGGTGACAGAATTCTAATTCTAAGTTTTTCCACTGTCCCTGGTTTGGGTTCTATTTCTGTTAATTATCTCATTTTCTATCATATCACTTACCTGCTTAGATTCTGAAGTGCAGATTTGTTTTGCTGCTAAACACACTCATTTGTCTTGTTTTCATTTTCATTTTCACTAACTTTCCTCCTTGTCATTATGTTTCATATATGCCGAGCAGTGACACAAAAGGCCTATGTGCTTCTAAGAAAAACACTTTCTATTCCTTATTTACAAGGATATTCTAACTACTGCTAGTGGATCTCTGAGCCTCCTGGTGCTTCATGCAAGCTTTTTTCTACAAGTTGCTTATAAACTGCTACAAAGAATTTCAACTAACCTATACTGAGTCTTTGGAGTTTGTTGGAAATGCTTGGCTCCACCAAATGTTAATATAAGATGAGGAACATAGTTTCCCCTGTAGAAATGGTATAGTCTGAGAAGGAAATAGACAGCTGTTTCCAAACTGTATTATATCATCAAAGCGTATGTGGTCAGATAGTTCACCATCTCAGCTTCAGTTAAAGACCGCCAAAAGTGCTCATTATTATCATGCTTAATTGAATCTGATATCAAGAAGGAAACAAATTTGACTGAATCTTCCATGCGTCAGGGGACTTCTTAGGGCATTTTCCTGGTTTAATTCTTTGGTACCTAATCAGATACAAGGTCATATGGCAATTTTGCTTTCATTAGGACACATAATCCTCTACCCAACTAGATTTGAATGATATACTCAGGAATTCTTCATGAAAGTTCCACCTCTGCATCAAATTAGTCTCAAATCAGTTAATAGACTCAAAAGTTATTAGTTATCATGGGTTCCTGAACCCATGTGGCTGACAACCCTGTTATGATTACATAGAACAAATAGGAAATTTTTCTTGAAGAAATACAAATTTAAAAGACAATAAAGAACATCTATGCATTTATCAAAATTCCTGGGCAAAGCTTGAATGTTTTTATGATTCATGAATTAGTAAATTTTCCTTATCAATATCAAATAATTATCCTTCTTGTTACTGTATCTTGAAAAAACTTATAACATTAGTCATAACTAAAAGTAGTCGGAATTTTGAGGAAGATCTAATACTGGGATAAGTATTAGAGGGCAAAAGATAAATATTACAGTGATAAGAGCAAATTATACAAATGATAAATATTGTTGTCTCATTTCTGCACAGAATGCAATGGGAAACTGTAGAAACTGTCCAAAGTTTCTTTGATTCTGTTATACAATTCATTTATTTGAGGCCACACTAGAGAACTGTCTATTTGGCAATTTGACTGTATTTATGTATTCTATGTACTACTCAGTAAATGCTGGTGTGGGATTTCTTATTGAATAATTCCATAATGAGCTTTGGAAACATCACCCCTTGGGTAACGGCAGTAGCTTATTCATATTGAAGACATCTGTTTAATTAAAAGTTGTTTTTTTTCCTTTAAGGATGATGCCTGGCAACCACAAGTTTCTGTATATTAGCATAAGACACTTACTGTTTAATATAATATATCAAGTGTAATGAAGGTACATCCTGTAATTGAAGAAATGAGCCACTGGTAGAGTGAGAATTAGCCTGTATGAATAGCGAGAGGTAATGAAATTAAAACCATATTTCTTACTGCTTTTATTAAATTGAAAAGTCAAACATTGGCACTTTGAATGTTTGTACAATTCCTTTTAAAGATCAGCTAGCAATGTCTAATTTACATTATTTAAATTTTGCACAATTTTTTTGGTGCCAAAAAGTTTTATTTTGTAGTATAGAAATATCACATTCTTTCATGATAACATAAAAAACATATTTAACATCATAACATCTTTCATGATTTTCTAATATATTTGCTCCCAGCTCCTGTAATGTTTCTGAAGCCTTCATTTCTTTAAAACATTTTTTAGGACAATCAGGTCTTGGAGATGAGGAGTAAAAACATAATTCCAGTTTTATAAAAAAAGAAAAAAAAATATTCCTGCCTGAAAAAAATACTTTGAAAGTATGCAATGAGCACACCTGCAGCCTCAAAACCCAAGACAATAAACAAAAAAATGTGCTGTTGGCATTTTTTAATTATTATCTTATATGTGTTGAGAATGGACTTAACCCATGATTTCTGACTCTCTGGAATTGGGGAAACCATAGCATTATCCCATATCAGAGGGGAACTCCCTGTCAAAGAATGACTGTGATTGTCCCTTAAACTATACTACTGTAACAGCATGTTGTCTCTGAAAATCAATTTTAATCTTTTTATAAAAAGCAATATGAGATTCAAAAGAGAGAATTATCCTGCACTTGTGTATTTGGTTTATGCATTGGTGCCCACCAGTTTAGGCAGGGAAGTGTAATGGGGATAACCAAGACAGCTATTTTCAGAATCAGTGCGAAAACCAGCGCAGGTGAACTCACGCAACAGACAGGAAAATTATTATGAAATATGTGTAAATACACCAGATAAGTCCTAAAAAGTTGTAGTGATCAGCCTAGGAATATATAATTTTTTTGGTTTTTTGATAATTAGATCATCTTGAGATGATGGAAAAACACATCAAGGACTTTGTAGCATATTTTTAAGTGCTTTATTTAAATGCTTATTTCCCTTGTGTTTTTGCATAATACTTTTGAAGAGAACATTTCCTTCTATTGTAGATAAGACTGTTCTATTGTCACTTTGCCAGCTGACGTAAACGCATTTCTAGTAAATGCTCAAAATTAGAAGCCAGAGAGCAGTTGCTAGTCAGGTGTGGTACAGCAGGAGAAAAAGCCTTCTGGACCTCAAGAGGAGTTTATTTTACATAATTCTTATACACAATACTTGAGTGGGAATCACGCCATCTTATCCAGAAGAATATAAACAAAATAGACATAGAAACAAAAAGAAGAACTGAGAAATTTGCCAAAGAGAAAGTGAATGAAAATCACATGGCTGCCATGATTTGTTATGGAAAAGATCAAATACTAATCTTTTTCAAGAAGTAAGCGCAAATTATCATATTCAAAAGTCTTACTGCAGGACCATCTGCTATATATTTCCTCTACAAGGGTTGATGTTCCTAAGGGTTGCCAGGTGGAGATGGTCAGTTTGTTCTAGGGAGGAAAAAGTATGAGAGATGACATTTATTCAAACTTGTCTCTACTTTGCCTTTGATCCAGATTGGAGGTGAAAAGCCAGAAAAGCTTTTACTGTTTTGGAATAGAGGCAGATTTTACATAAATGTCGCTCATTAAATACCCAAGTTTTCAAGCTAAGATTTTTTTAGTCATGTGCAAAAAATTAATCATTGTAATGTTCTTTCTTTTGCAGAGAAATAAACTGAGGAAAAAATATAATACATCAATAGAAGTCTTTAATTTAAAAAGGTCTTGACATCAGTTGCTGAAGAGACAGCACTGAGCTTTTAAATACCTCATCTATTCCCAAAAGTGTGAACATATGATGTGAATGACCATACCTAACTTATTTACACCCTAATATCCAAGAAACACCGGTGAAGCCAATATGAAATTAATAGTAATAGATAGCCCCTTTTTTTTCACATCCTCTTCATAATAAGTCTTTTCTGCACAGGTGGCAATTTTGGTATAGACTGTGCTTTATTATAATCATATCAAACATAGACTGAAACTTTTAAATAAAGAAACTCATGTTGTTTCCTAATAATTTTTGTTTTAGAAATATTTAACATTCTTGAGACCAAAAAAAGTTCATTTCCCATTTAAATCAAAGGCTCAAACTTTGAGTCAAGACAATTGCATCTTTTTCATTGTCTATGCTATCGGATATATTTTTTACAATAGTTTCCTTTGCTTCACAAGCAGGTGCTGAAGATAGAATCAATGTTTTTAGCAGACGAGATGAGCTTCTGAAGATTTTTAAAATTTACTTGGGTACATTTATTGAAAATGCCAGCCAAATGCTGAAGATATTATTCAGCTTTCAATCAAATCTTTAAACTTCATGTCCAGTTTAGACAAATAATTCAGGAAAATAACTTCACAATGCTTTGTTTTGAAGTTCTGGGATCTTCTGGGATCTAGTCTGCATTTACTGCACAACACCAAGCATCTACATAGAGATAATTAAGCTAGATGGGCAGGATTCACCTCACTAATTTTAGTAATCTAAAATGTGAGTCCAGTAGAAGTTAGTCATGTATTTGCCTCTGTATTTTATATAGAAGTTTGGGAACCTGCTGAGAGTTTCTTCTAGTCTTGGAGAGAGATGAAGGTATCAGCTGTCCTCCAGAAATGACCAGTGACCATGGAGACAGATTATGAGTCTGATTATCAAAATAAATGAAGGTTGAGTAGAAACCCAGCTCACATGCTTAACTTAGGGTGGGCTTTTTAAGCTTTCAGATTCATAAAAGACAAGATCACCCTAATACCCTGGGGGTAATTGAATAATATAAGAGCTGCACAGTCATGTGACTGAATTTCTTTCCTTTTTAAAAGGGCATATATCCATACACATGCATATATATGTGTGAGAGCACATGCCTGCTTCTAAATAGCAAGATAGATGTAGCATTTTAAAATAATATGTAACCATAATAGTTTTGTGTCCTAAAAGAACTTTCATTTGGATCTTAACTACAAAGATAGCCTGTACTTCTCCCATTTTTTACCTCTCTGACCATTCTTTACTATGGCACTTTCCTAGCATTCGGGAGCTGTAACCAAGGGACCTCTGCAGTTTAGCAGGTACAAGAACAACAAAATGAGATTTTAAGCAAGTTGGTGTAAGAGCTGCTACTTATGCCATAGTCTGAACTATACCCCTGGGTGAAACCTGTTGTCTTGGCATTACCTTACATCACCAACACGCTTCCAGAACTCTCAAATATCTAACCAGCTAGAGCAGAGAGACTGCGGTCCTACGCCTATCATGGCTGCTTATGATCTCTGTTGTCTGTAATTATCTTAAACATTTGCTGAATGAGGACTAATGTTACAATCTTGCCAGAGAAGTGGATTTACGCGTAAATAAGGCTTCTGTTAAAAAAATTAGGAGAACATTTGAACAAAAGGAAAACAGTAATAATCACCATCATAAATTTTCACATCAAAATTAATGAGAATTCTACAGACAAAATTCCCATGTAGCTTTGGATAATGACATTCTGAGATAACAGTTCTACTGAATCCAATAGAATTGCTTCTATTTAGAAAACTTTTTGTTCTAATGAATGTACTATTTCTTTTCATATTTATGGTCTTTTTCTTCCCTTATGTTTATGAACCATCTTTCTTTAGAAACAAGCAGTACTACCACGTCCATTTTGATGAATAGTGATTCTCTGGGTTGCTCACCGATTATGGTGGAACCACATAACCAAATGACAGCAAGCCCCTGTGTAGCCATAGCTCACTGAACACAAGGAATGTGTTGGAAAAGCTCCCAGCTGGCTTTCCAATAAGTGTTCACAGAGTTAATTATTTTAAAAAGGATGATTGCTCAAATTAGCTAATTTAGTGATGGCACTTGTTTTGTGGAAAGTACGAATTCCCCCAAAAACTAAATACAGAGGTTTGGATCATTTACAATGACTGATATCTTAAACAAAATATTTGGGTTTGAAATGTTGTTGCTTTTCAGTCGTATTACTTATATGAGATTTTCAAGTCAGTTTTCCATAATCTCATTTTTGGAGGTACTGAGGCATAAAATGGCTCTTCAAAAGCCATTGAATGTTCTGAGTACACGATACCAGCAAAGATCTGACATAAAAGTGACAAAATGAGGTTTTATATGTTTAAGCTCTGTTGTTTGATCCAAGCATTCAGGTCTAAGGTTCCAACACCAGAAAGTGATATCTGATAAAATATTCTTCTGGTCATCAGTGAATGCAGATAACTCATTAGAATAGTAGTGTTTGCCCAGTAGCTTCCATCAGCTGAATCTGATGCATGCACAGATGTGCATCCCACAGTTAGCTGAGAGTTTTTCAAAAGCATTTTCTTAGATTTCTGGTGACAATAAGTGACCCAAAGGCCCAAAAATGTAATATTTTTCTCTGCTATTTATATATGAAGAAAAATTATTACCAAATTTTCTTTCCTATATGCAAATTGATGATCACTGTCCACTACTAAACTGCCATTCACTCAAGACATTACAGCTGCTTAAGGATACATAGCATTTCCATGGAAATTACTAAACACAGGAATCACGTGGCTGAAACTATTGTGAAAGTAACTGTGTGGAATTAAACCATTTAAATATTGGGGGGAGTGAGGGGTAGAGTTATAACACCAAAATGTTTTATTTTTATGTTTTCTTTTGACCGTATAAAATGAGAGTTTGTATTTTACATGTGGTGCTGTTCCTGAATTACAAGAATGCTTTTGTAAATGAGTTTACCAAATACACTGCAAAAAAACACATAGCAAATTAATGCTGAAATAATTTTTATTAGGAAGCATCATCTTAACAAAATTAGGTAGATAAGAATGAACCAGTTGAGAGACATTTTAAAAGAGTAGTAGGTGTACTTGGTTTTGTCTTAATTGAACTCAATTTCCCATAATTTATCACATTTATTTGCCCTGTTTCCTGGACTGTCTTTTGTTCCTTACAGACAACATTTTCTTTTATTGTTTCTATTGCCCATACCTTTAGAGAGGAGGATAGAGGTTAACATGAGCCACTAGTCTACCTAGGCAACAGAAAAAAGAATGAGAGCGGTTTTTCTCTCTTGAGGAGAATTACAATTTCTCTGACTACTCAACCATCTTTCCTTCATTGCTGACTTATTTCACATGAAGTCATATTGCAGAGCAATATAATTGCAAAAGATTTTTGTATCTAATTCATTTTTTATTTCTCCTATACTATAATTAATGTTGGAATTTCTTCTAAATAAAAAGTTCTTAAGTCCACGTTTTGTCGTATCAGTTTTATGTGATTTTACATGCAATTCACCTCATCAGGCTTTAATCATCTAAAAGTTAGATGTGACATCAAATCTAGGATGCCATCTAAGCATCATCTGCCTTTAATTGAGAGGCAGTCAGCATCTTGAGAGGGCCATTCATCCCACTAGCCGAAGATATTTATGGTAAGATGATATAGAGGTGTTTCAAATGGAGCCTGCTTGATTGGCTTAGATTAAATGCTTGCTTATTTCATGGGTAAAATCTGGGGAGATTAATAAAACCCCAGGCCAAAGGCTTGAGTTTTTCCTTCATGAGAATGGATACAGTGTGTTATATATCAAGAACTCAAAAACTGTATAATTGAAAGTGAAAAAATAATAATAAAAGCAAGCAAGGAAAAACCTCTTAATTATTATTTTAGTGTGACTATTTATTTTAGTCCTTTGTTTCGGTTCAAATAAAAGGTTTAGGGTATGATGATATTTTTTGTATTTCCCTGTTTTCCCAAGTAAACTCCTGTTTCAAAAGAGTTTTTTAAATGTCAAACAGCATACATGTCAATAGGGACATTTCACCTACAGTTGAAAAGAAACTTGTCAACTTATCATTCAGTTACTGCATCTAAGCTATTTCCACAGGTATTTCTTAAAAATAATATTCAGGGATAAATATATTATTAAATTAAGAAGCCAATAGCATAAAAAAGAGAAGTTGCTTAAATAATGCATGTCTAGCATTTCAAGGCGAGTTCAAATGTTAATAGTTTTCTTTATCAAGTAGAGTTTCTAGTTAGTAAACTGTTAGTGGTTGGAAACTGTATACTGCATGATACAATACCCCAGAAGCAAAAGGAACAATTTATCAGGAGTGATTTGAAATTAATGAGAATGCCAAGATATAGATTTCATACAGAATATTGCTGTCTTTGAAACATGGACATCAGCCCTCTCATCTCAGTTCTTACAGTTCTTACAGTGGTTTCTGCAATTTGTCAGCCACCCTTCCCTTCACCTCTCACAACTACAGCCTGATCCTAAATCTGTGATACCAAAGAGAGTGAAGGAAGTAAGGCAGTTTGTGCTATACAGAGATATTAGAAAGACACACGAGGACCTAATATACTCCAGTCATAGTCTAACTTTTAGCCATCTGCCCTTGGAATAGCTCTGTTACCTTGCATGACATTAAATATTTGGCATATCTTCAGTGACACAGCGCACAGATTTTCATACATAGCAACCAGAGGCAGTAGGAAAAGGTGTTTGAAAGTGTATACAGAAGTAGTACTATAAAAAACTTAAGCTCTCCTGACATAGGCCACATAAAATGTAGGTCAGGAAAAAAACAAACACCAAGCAAAAAACAAAAAAAGCCATACATTTTTTCATGTAATCCCCTACATGCATTCTTTATGAAACGCCCTCAGTGAGGTAAGAGATTAAACATATCTCTATAGTTCTCTTTGCACAGCCACTTGCACAGAGTGGTCACAGTGGTAACTGATACTAAATGAACAATTCATGACTGAGTTCTGCCTTCACAGTGGAATGACTGGATAAACCATCCAAACAAACTGCATGCACCGTCTTTTTTTTTCCTATGTGGTATTGGAAATTACCACTGTATGCATCAACAAAATACAGCATACTAATATGGTCTGGGAAAAAAAAAAAAAAGCCAAGAAAGTAATTTCTGAGTAGAAGGGAGTAGAAGGGAGAAGAAAAAGATCTTATTTTCCAGAACTAGAAATAGCATATGGCCTGATTTATACGAATTCAGGGAGCAATAGTACAATTTTTTTTCTGCAAATGGTGCTTATCCAGGAAAAAAAAAAAAAGTGGTAGTTGTGAGCTGTCACTGGAACTTCTGTTAAAAAAAACTGAATTGAGATCTTGTATAAAATCATACTGTCATTTTTATCTTATTTTTTCTAAGGAAGTAGTTTAACAAAGTTATTTCAATGCACCCAGCAGAAGGGCTATGCATGTAGTCTTTTAGGCTGGGAATGCTACAACAGAGGTGTATGAAGAAGGAAGCACTGTAATCACTTCCTTTTTACCAAGTCAGTCTTCTGATCTAAATGAAAAAAAAACCAAAACACCAAAAAACTAGAAAAAGAACCCAAACCAAAAACCCGGAATTCATTTATGACCAGAGTATTGTGGGTATATTTTAAACAAATAACTCATCTGAATAATAGACAACAGAGAAAAAGGATAATAAGCTGAAACATGTGTCTATAGCTGGTGGTGAATGAGACAGAATAGAGAGAGAAAGAGATTTGTATCTCTCTGCCTCCAGACATTTAAAATTAATGACCCATAGTGTGCTGCATGAGTTTATGCAGAGGTACCTGAAGGATGTGTCACTTCTACAAAGCTCTGTGTCTGCGCAGTAATCCTTTATGTGCAGCAGATTGCAGCTAAACTAGTCATACACAGCAGCAGAAAATGTGCAAATGAATACATAACACCCACTTAAAGCTTATGTTAATTCAACTGCTGCTTTGAAGAAGAATTAGCAATGGGTAGTATGTGCTCTGTCTTGCTGAACAGATCATGCTACAGTTATTTGAAAGCCTAAAAAAAGAAGAAACACCTGATGTGCATATTGTGCAGCGGGTTGCAATGTTAGTAATACAAGAAACATTATGAAGCATGAATTAATTAACTTCTGGAGAAAAAGAAAAAATATTTTATGCAGAAAGAAGGAATTGGGATTTTTACATGAAAAATGCATCATTTCACAAATTCCACTGGCACTGTGATCTGAACAGATGTGTGTCGCAGCTCTGCTTCCTTGGCCTTAAGTTCATTTATTGCAAACAGGTAAGCAACCACTGTCGAAATTAATTGGCCCTTGAGTGGGCCAAATGAATAATTAGGAACTGGAAAGAGTCTGTTCCTTTCCAAACTCACAGTTTGGGTCAAGGATTATAAGTACAACAGTGAACAGTCTATACTGAATGCAGTTCCTGGTGATGTTGATATTAAAAAACTGTTGTCTTCCTTAGCCAAGAAGCTGAAATCTGCAAGAAAAAATGAAAAATGGCCTGATAACTGATTTAGTAACTTTAGTTGCTGGATTTCAATGCTGTTCCTCAATAAAGACATCTCACAAGTACAATCCATGCAGATTTCTGAATTCAAGAAAATATATACAGCAAAACAGGTAATTTCAGACAGGAGGTGAGCCTGGACTCCTGCTTTCTAGGCAAAGATACTACATTGACTTAAAGTAGTTGTGTTACCTTAGGTGAACTTCCAGTGACTCTCATCATCACCTCTCCTGTTTCAAGCAGCAGGAAAGCTTGGTTCACTTTACTCAAGACTGTAGTATTCTCCAAAGAATGAGAGAACCCTTTTTTCAAGCACAAATATGAGAATTAAACAGGAATGGATTTAAGATAAGGGCCTGCTTTATAGCTCATGTTGCTAGCTGTCAGATGGATATTTCTGTCCCTGCCTTGTGCTGGCACATGATTGCCTATGACTATATACGACAGTATATTGCTAACACAGTATTCTGATTAAGAATCTGGCAACAGGCACACGCTTTCCACAGATCGGCCATAAGGGAGAGCTATAGTCTACCACCTATATATGAGAACAGAAAAAAAAATATGAACTTTATCAAAGGTTTTAAAGGCAGTTTACCGAATCTTTTTGATGGTTACATTGAATTTTTATGCTGAACCACTTTCCAAAGAAATATAAGGATTTATCTTATAAAAGCACTTAAAAACCTGGCTTCAATTCTGGGGAGAGTAGCTACCCCACAGCTACAGCACCAAAAATGTTGCACTATCTGCTTCTTTTTTTACTGCTGACATTCAAAATTTTAATTTTCAAAGACTCCACAAACTGTAATCAAACAATATAGATGTCTCAATTTTGCAAATGTATCCTCTTTTACAAGTCTAAAGTTGCAGTTCTTAATAGTAGAATTGCTACCTGTTGCCTTTAATCAAAGCTGTATGTGTAGGTTCCTACTGTGAAGAGAAATAGAAACCTTCAACAACCACTCAGACTATCATAAGATGTGAGCCTAAGGTATGTAGGATGAATGTCCCCCTCTCAGTGCCTTCATTGCCTAAAGAGGAGAATTCATCCAGATCAGTCCCAGTTTGACCTCAAATATCTACTTATGTGCATGTGAGAGAACACTCAAACTGAAGCTGTGTGAATTAAATATCCACTGAAATACAAATCTAACTAAATGTTCCTTCAAGGTCTGGGAGTTCTCAGAACACTTTTACTGGATCTGTCATTATACACAAAGAAAAATTGCTGGAAGAGGCGCTTATGCCGTTTTCACATGTTGCCATTAGAGCACTCAGAAAGGTTTTGAAAGTCTTCAACTCACATTCTTCATATCCTTCAGAGGTCTTGAACTCACTTTCTGCAAGAATGGCCTTGGTTTTAACACATTTTGGAACAGAGGATTTTGTCTACCTCTCCAGCAGAAACAGATCTATTCATATGCAGTAATTTAAATTTTGAGGTAAACACAGAGAATAAAACCATGTTTTAGCTTAATCACTCACCAGAATATTAAGAGATGTGTATTAAACTTCTTAATCTAATTTGCAATTTTAATATAAAGGTAAATAGCTTCAGCTAAAGTGGCCAAGACTCTCCTCCTTCCGTCTCCCAGAGTATGCTGAAGTGCCGTGATTAGGGTTGTCTTAAGGAATCTAAAGGATTGCTGCTCAAGTCTCCTTGGGCAGGAAAAAACTACTCCGTGGAAAAGAGTTAGACTCAATTATTAACCTAAGGAAAGTTGCCTTCAATCCCTTAACCATTTCCTTTCCCTTTTACAGAAAAACTGACAATTAACATATGTGAAATCAGTGCTCCTCTTTAGAACTACTGAAGTGTGGCTAGAGTGTGGCTAGAGTCACATCCCATGACAGCAATTAGAAGTGAAGGCACTCCTGGTTTACAGATAGCGATTTTTTAAAGAAAACAAACAACAGAACAAAACAGAAACCAAACCCAAGCCAAACCAAACAAAAACAAAATAAAAAAACTGCAAAACCAAACAAAATTCAAACAAAACCACAAAAACTCCTGGCACTTACAAAACAACCCTCCACATAGGCTTTAAGGAAGATGTACAAAAGAAACCTTAATGCATGCATGGAAATGAACTTACACTGAACCCTTCATGAACAAAATTAATTTGGCACCTCTGATTTCCACCAGGGACTAGAGCTGGAAAAGTCTGTGGTCTAACAGAAAGGCTTTTCTTCTGTTATTTCCAGCTGAGTTGCCAAGTGGAAGTGCAAGAATCTGATAAGAAATCTTGCTTTCAGAGATGTTTGTCCAAACACAACTTGGACTGTAAAATTTTGTTTATCTGGCTGTCTTTGCAGACTGACACTCAAGTGAGTTAGCAGAACAGTTTTTGTTATTTATACTGAAGTTTACTTTTGTTGTTTTAATAGAAAACTTTTCTCTTTCCAAAGAAACCAAATCAATGGCAGTATAATGAAAGTCCTACAGGTTAATAAAATAGTGAAAGACAATACCTAACTAACAGATGCCTAAAGTACAGATACTACAAACAAGGCTTTTCAAACAAAAGAAATACATTTTAAAAGTCTGTCTTGCCTCCTTACTCTCTTAAATTAGAATGAGAAAACATTTTACTCTGAAGATCTGGTGTAAAGTCCCAGAAAACATTGTGAAACCACAGAGAAATCCACTATTGAATTGGCTCATCTTTGGAACAGACCTTTTTGGTAAAACCTGTCTTCATTCATACTACCATCCACTCTGTTAATCTCTTAAGATGTGCTTTAACTGAAATTGTTACAGGAAATGAGATCTTAGACAGTTTCTCAGTGGAATTTTCAGTTCTCATCCTGCCGTAGCAGCCCCAGGTGGTAATAGTCTGTAAAAACAGACAGGCTGTGCTACCTGTTTTCTGAATGCATTACTAAAACATACATTATGGCATGTGCCATCTTCAGAAAAACTAATAAAGAGATTATAATGCACCCTTAAAAGTGAACTAAAACCAAAAACACTCTCTGACCTGGTAAAGCAGCTGTGACTGATGATGCAGTGACAGTGAGGGACAGAACCCAATAAAGTATTACAGCTAACTGCTTCTGTTTGCATCAGCCTGTGAAATAGCCTCATTCCTCAGAACTCGGGAATGAAGTAATATCATCTTCTCTAATAGCACAAATTATTTAAGCGAAACCTTCAGATGAGTATGTCTGATAAACCACAATCATGCCTCAGTTTCTGTACTAGCAATTATATGGCATTTTCTAGCAAACTCTTGCTTTTAATATCTGCAACAACTATGTAATTAATGTAATTATCTGATAAATTTATATGATGCACCTGTCTCAAATATTCTGGATGAATGTATACATTCACATACATATGCAAAACCTCACTTTATTGATTAAATCAAGATGAAACAATTTAAAATAAATATTTTCCAAACTTCAAGACCTAGACAAGTTTCCTCTTAATAAAATCCTAAGTTATTATAACCTAGTTATAATAGTGATATGATATGATAAGATATGAAATGATATATTACTACATTACATATAGTTATTATATCAGTAGTATTCAACGCAAATCAGCACACTAGACCACAAAATAAAGATAACACTGGGGTAGAAGTTTATCCATCCGGAACTCCAGATGTGAGGCCCATGAGTGCACATTCTGCTTATAATCTTATCTGTTGCCTTGTAAGTGATTGTGTCCTTCAGATGCAATGAACTAAAAAGCCAATATTTAGTGTATGTCCAGAATGGAAATGGTAGTGGAAGTGAGGATAGCTATTAAGCAGCAATGCACAAAAGACCTGGAATAGAAAACAAAGTGTATTTTGCTCCTGATGAGGTTTGCAGTGCTTTTAAAACCTGGATTGTATAAATTGCTTACTCTAGATAGACAAAACATTGGAAAATCTTCATTTGGACATGTGATTGTAAACAAGAAAATAAAACAGAACAATTCCCTGGCTACTGTTTTTGCCATTGCATAAAGACGCATCTAAAGATCCTAAAAGGTTCTCTCAGTTCACAAGCTTGGCTAAAAGGAAGGAAATTGCTCCTTCAGAGTCAGACTGTACCACTCTCAGACAGTCTGCTAACATCTCTCAGATGTGCTTCAGGTAATTGCCTCTCACCCAAGCAATGATCTCAACCCAGCATGAAGAAAAATGATGAACTGTGTTGTCTGGACAGTATGAAGCACAGTGCAGCTATGTGACATCACTGATTGCAGTCAAAGAGGTCACAGTGTTCCCTTTAATGACAGCCTATGGCATATATGATTTTAATTAAGATGTATGAAGTAAAAGTTTGCCAAGAAACAAACTGTTTGTCTTCTTTGGTAAAAGAATAATTCTGAGGTTTCCCTTTCTCAGAAGAAAATAATGGGGTTTTGGGCATGTTTGTGCCAGCTTTGGCCAGGAACTGTAAATGTCACATAAATGATGATCCATGTAAAAAGTCACTTGTGACAGTTTTGAAATAATTTGTTTGAAGTCAAAACGTATTTGCTAGTGTCTTATGTAGCCAGAAGGTATTGATTCAAAGATCAAGAAAGGCAAATACGCTGTTGCTGACATTTTTGAAAGGGTTATATGCAAAACACATCTCTCTTAGGATCAAAGTTTCTAAAACCATTTTCTGATTTCCATCTTTCTTTGTGTTTAAGACTATCAGAAGACTAGAGATGGCTTAGCAGAGGCTTTCTTCACCTCACTTACATATACTGTCTACCTGAATTTTCAAAATATCTGCTTTAAATCAAATTGATCAGTCATTTCTGCAGAGCTCACAGGTTTCCCACAAGTGCGATTCCAAACAGGGAGAGTCAGCGGCTCCTGGAAATGAGAGGATATGCAGTGCCTGTTTTATTTTTGCTTTTGCAAGAGTATAAACCCACAGTAGCTTTGATGCATTTAGAGCAGATATAACCCATACATGAAAAAAAAAATCTAGCTATAACTAGGTTTAGAGGTAACTAGGAATAATTAAGTTTGAAGTAAGAACACCTATTAAGTTGTTCCAGAGGGGAACTACTTTGGAACCAGAGAATGCATTTGGGTCATCTCTACTATGAAGTGGTAAGCTGTGCAAGTTCAAAGTACAATGGAAAGCCCTGCCATTATCCATGCCTATTAGTAAACAGTGCTGGTATAAGCACTATGGGAAATACCTTTGTGATTGTGGACACCTTCCCATTGTGACTGTTAAGACTGTATGTCTGTTGTTATTCTGTTAGAGGTTATTACTGAATTTCTATGTGTCACAGTCTTTCAACATACTCTGGAGTCCAGTAGTCTTTTATTTCTTATCATTCAGTGAAGAAAGACCAAGCAGTTTTTTCTAAAAAGTCACTATAATGATAATAATCTATAACTGAGAGTCAAACTCTAGTCCACACGAGTCTGAAAATTTTCTAGAATTATCTATCGCATTCCTTCTAGACAGGAAACCAAGAGTACCAAAATTGAGATAGATAATGCATCTGTCTTCTCTGGAAAAAATGTAAAGTGACAAAAAGTCCTCTCTACAACTTCTTCTGTTCCTTCAAAAGAAGAGCCAAAACTTAGGATTACTGGTACATGCTATTCACTCTCTGTCTTCAGTTTTATGCTGTGAATGTTAAGAACTGCTGGAGACCAGACAGAACCCAGAACAACATCTTCTTGTTATGTCTCCTCAAAGATAATTTCCTTCCTAAAGAAAGGAAGTGGGTGATGTTGCAGTGTGTGTTTCGTT
>VYXF01008299.1:3185-15948 GCA_013397295.1 Polioptila caerulea
GGATCCTTGGGATCAGTGGGATCAACAGGATCAGTGGGATCATCGGGATCAGTGGGATCAATGGGATCAATGGGATCAATGGGATCAACGGGATCAATGGGATCAGGATCCTCAGGATCAACGGGATCAGGATCATCAGGATCAGTGGGATCGGGATCCTCGAGATCAATGGGATCGGGATCCTTGGGATCAATGGGATCGGGATCCTCGAGATCAATGGGATCGGGATCAATGGGATCAATGGGATCGGGATCCTTGGGATCAATGGGATCGGGATCATCAGGATCAACAGGATTTGGATCGTCGGGATCATGGGGATCGGGATCCTCAGGATCCTTGAGATCAACGGGATCAAGATCCTCAGGATCAGTAGGATCAGGATTCCTGGGATCAGTGGAATCCTCAGGATCAATAGGATCGGGATCCCCAGGATCAATAGGATCGGGATCCCCAGGCTCAGTGGGATCAGGATCCCCAGTATCAATAGGATCAGGATCCCAAGGCTCAGTGGGATCGGGATCCCCAGAATCAATAGGATCAGGATCCCCAGGATCCCTAGGATTGGGATCAGTGGGATCAGGATCCCCAGGCTCAGTGGGATCCCCAGTCCCAGTGGGATCCTCAGCCCTGGGCTCGGCCCCGTTCCCGGCCAGGCTGCGGCTCTGCCGTGCCCTGCAGGCTCTGCGCCTCCGCAGCGTCACCATCAGCAGGATCCTGAGCTTCCTCAGCTCCCTCTGAACCCCCCAGGCCCCCCCAGCATTGCCAAGAAACCCCACCCGTGGTTCTCAGGGAGCCTTTGGAGGCGTGGGGAGTTCCTGGGATTTGGGGATTTCAGCTGCAGCTGAGCACCAAAATGTCCCCAACTCTGATTTAGCCCTATTTGTGCTGCTGATTTCTCAGGAACTGGGAGCTGGTTAGGATCATTTTCTTGCGGATCCCTTCCAACTCAGGATATTCTATTCCCTGAGTGATATTCCTTGATTTATTTGAGATTCCATTCTATTCCCTGATTTATTTATGATGATATTCCAGTCTAGTCCATGATTTATTTATGGTATTTCTCCATCTATGATGATATTCCATTCTAGTCCCTGATTTGGGATGATATTCCTTGATTTATTTGAGATTCCATTCTATTCCCTGATTTATTTATGATATTCCCTTCTATTCCCTGATTTATTTATGATGATATTCCAGTCTAGTCCATGACTTACGAGGATATTCCTTGATTTAGTTGAGATTCCATTCTATTTCATCATTTATTTATGATGATATTGATTTTTTTGTGATTATATTCCCTGATTTATGATGATATTCCCTTATCTATGATGATATTCCCTTCTATTCCCTGATTTATTTATGATGACACTCCATTCTAGGCCATGATTTATTTATGATATTCCCTATTTATTCTATTTATTAATAATAAAGTCAAAGTTTCCTTCAAAGTCACGGTGATTTTTTTTTTGTCCCTTGGGATCCAACATGAATCCTTTGAAACACTCTGGACATTGCTGGCATGGGAAGGCACCTCCCTGTAATTGTTTTAAAATCCAAGTTTCCCTCTTGGAAAAACCTGGGCTAGGGAAGGTGTCCCTGCCCTTGGCAGGGGTTGGAATGGGAGATTTTGGGATTTCCATCCTAAAAAAACCTCTTGGATGCCTTTGCTGGCACCTCCAGCTTTTCCAGAGGCTGAGGAACAACTTCCATCCTCCCAGGAAATCAGTAACTTCCCAACACTTCAGCTAAAACAAAAATCAAAACTCAGATGGAAATCATGGAAACTTTTCCTGTTTAATCCTTATTTTTCCCAAGTATGGTTTCCTTTCCCAAAGCTACACAGACGAAGATGATCCCAAGTATCCCACAGCCTTAAAAACAAGACAATCCTGGATCTGGTCACTCCTCTCTTCTGCAAATTCCATTTTTCCCAATTTTTTTCCAATCCTGCAGCACAGAGATTTCACTAAATCCTATTCAAGTTCAAATAAATCAAGTAAAAAAAGACAAAAAAAAAAGAAGTATAAAAAGTTTCTCGTACAAAAAAAGAATTATACAATGTAAAAAAATGGAGACAAATTATACAGAAAGGAGGGGAGAAGAAATTCCATGGGGAAATTCTGAGCTGCCTGCAGTTCACAGTGGTGTTCCCATCTTTGGGAATTTCAGGAAGCAGAACCACAGCTTAACAAGGACTGGATGTGCAGGATCTAGGCAATAATTCCATATATACAGTGATTATGCAGAGGAATTTGGTCCAAGTTTAGGATTATTCTTCCCTGATCCATGAGAAATCCAATGCACCTCAAGATTCTGGCAGTTCAGTGGTTTTTTGGAAGGGGATAAAAGTTTCCAGGGAAATTCTTCTCCCTGTTTTTTTTGTTTTTTTTTCCCTGATGGAAATAAAAATCTTTTCCAGGTGATGAAAAAGATAAAAGTGGATTCTTCCAGTGTTTGTGGCTTTCCCTGTGGGTGAAGCCCAGAATTCCAGGCTCCTCTCTGAAAGTCTTGGAAGTGGCTTCCATCCACACAAAATTCCATTCAGGTTTCCCTGGAGGATCCTGCCTGAATTTCCCTCCGAGTGGTGATGCCAAGAACATTCCTGAATCCCAGTAGGATCCCAGGGGAGCAGAATGGTTGGACTGGGAAGCTCCCACCTCCTCCTCCTCCTCCTCTTCCTCCTCCTCTTCCTCCCAGCTAGCTCAGCTCTGAGCAGAGAAACCTGAGGGAAGGAAAAAAAACACTCCTGGATTATGGGATCTCTGGAAGTCCCTGCAAGGCTCAAAAGGAGAAAAATTGAATTTAAAGATATTTAAGTTGAAAAATAAACGGGTTAAACCCCCCCCTCTCCTGTGGCACAGAGGCTGTGAGGGAGAGTTCTCCACCTTTTCCAGCCAGGTTGTTTCCAGGGAGAATTAATGATGGAATTGGGTTGGAAAAGGCCTCTAAGATCACCCAGCCCAAGCATTCCCACAGCACTTCCAGGGCACCTCCACACATCTGATAAATCCCCAGGGTGGGGACTGTGCCAGCCCTTTCCATGAAGGAATTCTCCCAATATCCAATCTAAACCTCCCCTGGCACAACCTGAGGCCATTTCCTTTTGTCCTAAATTAAGGAATTAAAAAAGAACAAAATTTTGCTATTGCAAAAAAAAAAAAAAAATTCCATTTAATTTTTAAGGACAATTCCCCTTGGCTGGCTGAGTTCATAAAGTTATGGAATGGTCTGGGATGGAAAGGATCTCAAAGGTCATTTCATTCCAACCCCTGCCATGGGCAGGGATAATTCCCAGCTCCTTGAATAACTTGGATTTTGCAGAACTGAATTTAAGAACCCCACAGAAAGGAGGGGGAGCCCCCTTGGGACATCCATCCCCACATGGGATGGAACCACCAAGCCATCCATCAGGGAAAGTGTTAATTAACCATTAATTAACCATTCCTGAAATAAAGACCCAAACAGCGTTCCCTGGAAATCCCAAGAACTGCTTTGGATACCCAGGTCATGCTGGGAGTGCTCTGCACACTCAGGGCAAAAAATATTCTTTATTTTGTATCCGTCCCTGCAGGGAAGGATAAAAACACCACAAAAACCAAAGTCACTGCTGAAAGTGGAAGGGAGACAGCTCTGACCTCCATAATAAACTGTGCCCTGGGGCTTTGGTGAATTCCCTGGTGGATTCCCCAAACCCAGCTGGAACAGGGATGGATCCAGCAGCCCATACCTTGCAATGCCTGCAGGATCTCGTAGGTGGCTTTTTCCCCAAGGCTCTTCTGCAAAGCCTCTGCAGTTCTCTTGCCCTGTTCGCTGTCTCTCCACTTCATCAGCACCAGGAATTTCTGCATGTTCACATCCCCCTCCATGGCCCGGATTTCCTCGATGTCCTTCATCTCCATCTGGAGACACTCGATGGCGATTTCCCTCCAGCGCCCGTCCAGGAGCTTGGCAATCACCAGCAGCTGTTGGTCTGTCAAGGTTTTTGCTCCCATTCCATCTGAAAAACATTGGATTTTCCCCCAAACCCACCCTGAGCTTCCCCTGGCTTGTTCCCTCTCCTCCTGTCCCTGTTCCCTGGGATAAAATCCCAAATCCCCCCTGGCTGTCCCCTCCTGTCAGGAGCTGTGCAGAGCCACAGGGACCCCCTGATCCCCCTTTGTTCCAGGCTGAGCCCCTGCCCAGCCCCCTCAGGGATTCTCCAGCCCCTTCCCAGCTCCCTCAGGAATTCTCCACCCCCTTCCCAGCTCCCTCAGGGATTCCCCAACCCCTGCCCAGCTCCCTCAGGGATTCTCCAGCCCTTCCCAGCTCCCTCAGGGATTCTCCAGCCCCTCCATGTCCTTGTGAGGAACCCAAAACTGCCCCAGGGCTGGAGGAGCCCCAGCACAGGGGACAATCACTGCCCTGGGCCTGTGGCCACTGCTGGGACCTCCTTGGCCACCCCTGGCTCATGTCCAGCCCCCGCCAACCATCACCCCCAGCTCCTTTTACACCTTTCCAGCTGCTCTTCCCCAAGCCTGGACCATTCCCCAGGGAAAGCAATCTTTGAAAAAGTGACTCAGTTTCAGTGACAGGACACAAAACCAGCCCCAGCCAGGCCCCACCTGCAGTTTTTTGCTTTTTGCTGTGGAGCCCCTCTTCCTCCAGGATGCTGAGGGCTGGCTTCCTCTTTTTCACACCTGGGAAGGGATGAGAGGTGCTGTCCCTGCTGTCCCCTGCCCCCAGAGAGGGCACAAGGAACAAGGCCCCAGCCCAGGCTGTGCAGTCACTCACTGCCTGTGCTCCTCTTCTGCTCGTTCTTGTTCTGCTCACAATGGATCCAATCCCCTGGCAAAGGGCAGAGCAGGGAAATGTGAGGGAGGAATTCCCAGCTCCAAGAATTCCCAGGCACAAAGCAAAGCTGGCTGGGTGGATTCCAACCCCTCAGGTCTGATGGAAGGAGATTTTCCCCCTTTTATTCAACCTGCTGCAGCAGGCCCAAACAGGCAAGAGAGACTGCAAGTTCTAATGCAACAACATGCACTTTTCTCTTATATTATACAATTCCATGGATAATCCATGGAATAATCTATTATAACATGGAATAGCATGCAGGAGGGCTGGAACTAAATGGTCTTTAAGTTCCAAATGAGACCATTCCATGAGCAGAGGGCTGGAGCAGCTCTGCTGGGAGGAAAGGCTGGAGAGCTGGGATTGTCCAGCCTGGAGAGGAGAAGATTTGGGGGTGACCTGGAAGAGCTGCAGGGAAGATGGAGAAAGAGAATTTCCAAGGGCTGGAGGGACAGGACACAGGGAATGGCTGAGGGCAGGGCTGGATGGGATTTTGGGAAGGAATTCCTGGCTGGGCTGGGATTCCCAGAGCTGCTGTGGCTGCCCCTGGATCCCTGGCAGTTCCCAAGGCCGGGTTGGACATTGGGGCTGGGAGCTCCTGGGACAGTGGGAGGGGTCCCTGGGGGTGGAACTGGATGGGCTTTAGGGCCCTCCCACCCCAGGCCACCCCCTCAGTGCCAAGGACTCACTCTCCCTGAGTTTGGCTTTCCAGACTGTCTCATCCGAGTCCTGCTCCACCAGGGACAAGGTGAAGTCTTCAGGCCTCTCCAAATACACCTCAAAGTAACTTTTCAGTTTCAAGGGTGATTCATCAACAAACTCCATCTCCTACACGGCAGAAATACAAAATAAATATAAATCTTTACCTGAAAGAAATGAAAGAGAAGGCAGCTGGCTGTTGGGAGAGAGCTGAACCCAACTCCGGTTTTTCCCAGAGTTTTAAGTTGACTTAGCACCAGGATTTCATCCCAAAATTTTAGGGCTCTGAGAGGCAAATGGTTCCTTTTTGTGCCATATTTCCAGGGAAGCTGCAGTGCAGGAAGTGAGGGTTGTGTAAGGGACTCACCTCAGGAGTTATTTCAGCTTCTGGCTCACAGATCAATCTGTACTTCTTTCCTTCCTGCAGTTTTTTTTTGCATGCAGGGGGCTTTTGAATTCGAACAAATTTCAATTTTGTGTGTCTTACAGCCTTTGCGATATCCTAAAATTCAAAAATACCATTTCAAGCTTAATATTCCAATGTTACTCATTTCAGTCAAGGAATTAACATTTAAAACCTGTGTTCAGGTGGCTCCCTGGGCTGTTCTCTTTACAGAACAGCCACGATCTGTTCCACAATTTCCAGAAAGCTGTGGAATAACCACCACACTCAAACACCATCCCTAAACCTCTCCAGCTGTTCTGCCACGGGGGTGAAATGAGATAAGAGAGTTTGCACCCTGAATAAAAGGAAGGTTGTTGTCCCTGTCCTCACTGCAGGAGGGTAAATTAAAAGTCCTGCTCCTGAATGATCCCACAAACCAAATTTCCTAATTGTCACCCCTGGCAGTAGCAGGAATTTTCTAAAGCTGGAATTTTATCCAGGCTTTGCTCCATGGCCTCTCTTTTCTCTGCAGACAGGCTCTGCTCTCCTCTGAGGTTATTTCTGACGTGACCCCTGGCAGCAGGAAAGTTGCTGGCACGGGGGTGAATTCATTGTCAGCTGCATTCCCAAATCCCCAAATCTTCACTGGGCACTCCACCACTGCCCTGGGCAGCCTGTTCCAATGCTTGAGCACCCCCTTCCTGGAGGAATTTTCCCAGATATCCAATCTAAACCTCCTCTGGCACAACTTGAGGCTGTTTCCTCTTGTTATTTGGTAGAAGTGACTTGGATAAAGAATGGAAAGGGAAAAGCTTAGAGACAGACAATTTACAAGGGATGGAGTGACAGAAAAAGGGAGGGATGGCTTCAAACTCAAAGAATGCAGGTTTAGATGGGATTTTGGGATGCAGTTTTACCCTGGGAGGGTGGGCAGGCCCTGGCACAGGGTGCCCAGAGAAGCTGGGGCTGCCCCTGAATCCCTGGAAGTGCCCAAGGCCAGGCTGGAGCAGCCTGGGAGAGTGGGAGGTGTCCCTGCCCATGGTAGGGCTGAAACCACAGAATTCCAGAACCACTGGGTTGGAAGAGACCTCCAGGATCACCCAGTCCAACCCAGAGCCTGGCACCGAGTGCCACATCCAGGCTCTATAAACACACCCAGGATGGGGACTCCAGCACCTCCCCAGGCAGAACATTCCAGCACTTTCTCACTGAAATGAGCTGGGATTCCAGCTCCCTTCCCAATTCCACCCACCAGGATCCCTCAGCCCCCCCTCCCTCCCCACGGCCAGCTCCCAGCCCGGGCCTTACGTTGATGAAGGAGTGGTTGTTGGTGGCCAGGTAGACCCAGAAGGACAGCGAGGGGTGCTCGTCGATGGCTTTGTAGAGGATGACAGCCCCGTGGTACTGCAGGGGCTCCTGGCTCTGGATCAGGGGTCCCACGGGGGACAAGGAGCTCACCACCCACCTGACGTGGGACGCCGAGAACTCGGCCGAGGGCTCGATGGCCGCGCCGCCGCCCTTGATGTGCAGCACCTTGAAGGCCACGCCATTGCTGTGATCTGAGGGGACAGCCCGGGGCTCAGCCCTTCCACAGGGTCCCCAGGGGGCCCTGGTCCCACGGCCAGCCCCCCACTCACCCCCCAGGCAGAAGCAGTGTGGGAACTGGATGGAGCTGAGCGCGGCGGGCGCCGAGCAGCGCACGTCGAACAGGGGCCCGCCCACGGTCCAGGGCTTCTGCACCAGCCGGGCGTATTTGCTCCAGGACAGCAGGGAATAGGTGATCCTGGCAGGGCCTGTCACCTCGAAAATCAGCCCAGTGCTGCTGCACTGGTAGGAGCCCTCTGCATCCAGCTGCACCCTGCAAGAGACAGCCAGGAACAGCAGGGATGGGGTGAGGGAGTGATGCCTCCAGCAGCCCAAAACATCAGGGATGGGGTAATGGAGCAACGCCTCTAACACCCCAAAACATCAGGGATGGGGTAAGGGAGTGATGCCTCCAACAGCCAGAAACACCAGGGATGGGGTAAGGGAGAAATGGCTCTAACACCCCAAAACCAACAGGGATGGGGTAAGGGAGTGATGCCTCTAACACCCCAAAACATCATGAATTCATTGTCAGCTGCATTCCCAAATCCCCAAATCTTCACTGGGCACTCCACCACTGCCCTGGGCAGCCTGTTCCAATGCTTGAGCACCCCCTTCCTGAAGGAATTTTCCCAGATATCCAATCTAAATCTCCTCTGGCACAACATCAGGGATGGGGTAAGGGAGTGATGCCTCCAACAGCCAAAACATCAGGGATGGGGTGAGGGAGTGATGCCTCTAACAGCCCAAAACATCAGGGATGGGGAAGGGAGTGATGCCTCCCAATTTATCCCCCAGCACAGTGGGCTCCAGTGCACTTTGAGCTGCCTAAAAACTGCTGAGGGCCCACCCAGCCTATGCAAAACAGCTGGAAATGAGGACTTTGTATGAGACTTCCTGTGCCAGGAGCTGCTCCCACATGCAGGGCTTGGTGTCAGATTTCCTGCGGTGACATCAACAGCCAGCCTGGGGGACAGCAAGGGCTGCCTGGCCACCCCACAGCGATCATTCCAGGGCACAGAGAGGGAGGATAATGCTGCACCCAAGGGAAAATGCAGGGCTGAAGGGGAGGGTGAAACAGGGCGAGATGCCTCGTGTGCATCCAGGCTGAAATAAGCACAGAAAAATGGGCCTGCAGTTCATCACTGCAGCAAGACAAGGCAGCATCCTGAAAAACCCTCCCAGGAGCTGTCTTGGAGCAGGGTCTGCAGGCAGCACAGGCTCTGAGCTGTGATTTTTAAATATTTGGCTGCACCTTCCAGTAAAAATCTAAAAGCATTTATGCAGCTGTTTGCCCACTTTGACCAAAGACTGAAGCACATAAACTCAAACCCATTATACATTAAAAAAATCCATACATAAATTGTCCTCTAGCAAGTCTCCTGGGGGTCACTTGCTCACTCTGGTCCTGGAAATAGATTAAAAAAAAAATCTTTAAAAAGGTGAGGAGAGAGTAGAATTACAGTTTGCAAATGATCTCATGCAAATTAAGTGGGTGTTTTTTCCCACACAAACCTACATTTTCATTCCTGCAGTGCTCACAGGGTGGCAAGCAGCTCCCTTCTAGTGGGAATAGAATAAGATGAGCTCATGAAAAGCCAAGAAATTAAACAGCCAGGAATTAAAAAAAAAAAAAAACCAAAAAACAGGAGATCTGTTCCTACCTGACTCATCACAGTAAGGTGGGGATTCCTTCTCCTCCTGTTCCTCATCTAGGAAAAAGGAGTTTGGAGTGAATATCTCAATGTCCAGAGGGTTTCTGCTCCCACATTCACCCAGGACAACCCCACAGCTTCGTTTGCTTAAATTCATCAAATCCTAAGGAGAACAATCCTGAGAGTCCTTGCAGGCTTTGCACAGCATGGGGATGAAGCTGAACATCAGGACACAAATTTACCAAAAGCTCCTAAATTGCCCAAACTCCTGGGAATTTTCAAAGTTAAAAAAAGATTTATCCTGGGATGAGCCTCATGGCGCCAAGGCCAAAGTTCAGTTCCTGGCATGGAAACTGGGAACAGCTTCCCCAAGGAGCAACCACCACACTGTCTGCAGTGTGCTCGTCCCTAAAACAATTTACAAGTGCCTGGATTCTCCTGGCTGAATCCAACAGGCTGGAATTCCAGCAGAGCTGACACTTCAGGCCAAAGCTTGTGTCCCCAGGGGTGGATTTGGGAGCAGGGGAGTGGCAGAGCTGCCAGAATCAGCTGCTTCCCATCCCACCTCCCTCGCAGGAAAAAGGGATCCTGGAGGCTGTCCCGGGGCTATCCTGGAATTATCCAGAGCCAGGCAAGGCTGGGCTGTGTGCCCCAGCCCTGCCAGCCCAGTCTGAGCTGCAGCAGGGCTGGACCAGCACCAGGACACTCCCTGCACGTGCGAGCTCGTGGCCTCCACCCCTCATTTCCTAGGGATGCTCTCCAGCAGCTCCTTTTCCCAAAAGGGCTGGAGCTGCTGGTTGGGCCAGCTGGAAACCATTCCTGCCATCCCAGCTCAGCCCCTGAGCATTGTCCATCCCATCCCAGCCCCTGGGCACTGTCCAGCCCAGCCCTTGGGCATTGTCCATCCCAGCCCCTGCGCATTGCCCATCCCATCCCAGCCCTCGGGCATTGTCCATCCCAGCCCTTGGGCATTGTCCATCCCATCCCCTGGGCACTGTCTATCCCATCCCAGCCCTTGGGCACTGTCCATCCCAGCCCTCAGGCATTGTCCATCCCATCCCAGCCCCTGGGCACTGTCCATCCCAGCCCTTGGGCATTGTCCATCCCAGCCCTTGGGCATTGTCCCATCCCAGTCCTTGGGCACTGTCCATCCCAGCTGGCTTCCTCCTGTGACAATAACCTCACCAGCCTCCCTCCATCCCACTCCTCTGCATCTGCAGAGAAAAACCTCTGGAGTCGTTTCACTACCAGTGTTACATAAAACCAGAATAAATGCTGGAAGCACAAACCCACCATCAGCTTTAAACACTTAAAAGCGTTTTTAAACATTTCCTTTCATTCTTTTCCTGACCATCCTGTTTGGCCAGTTCTGTTGCCAATTTTTGAGGAAATTTATGGCCTCTTGGTGTTTGGGCAGCTGCTGAGGTGTAAAAACATGCCTGGGTATTGTGTCTGGGGTGTTGTGCCTGCCAGGTGAATGCAGCATGAGCTGCTGCCCTTTGATCACTGACAGGAAATCACTGGCTCCCAAAATTTTATTGGGAAAACAATCAGGAGTTAGCATTCCCTAACTCAGGAGAAGCAGCTGGTTTAAAGTGAACATCAGTTTTAGAGAAGGGATTACAGGTAAATAAATCCCAAAGTTCTGCCCACCTGACTCCTCCTCTGAGCTGCTGCTGGAGCTGCCTTCGGAACTGGCTTCTCCTTAAAAACAGGCACAGGTGGAATGTGAGCCCAGGGATCCATCCAGAGGTTTGGATCCATCAGGCCAGGCAGCAGGTTGGATGATGGAACAGAACAAAAAAAAAATACTGAGGCAGAGAAAAACATCAGAGCATCAAATCCCAGCACCAGGGGAGACTTTGGGGTCACCCAGGCCCTTCTCAAGGGTGTCCAGAATATTTAATTCTCATGTTTTATACAACCTGGGATAACTTTGGAGCTTCACCCATGGCACATCCCAGTTAAATTCTGGTTTTCCATGGCAGGTGGGAGCAGCCTTGGTGGCAGCTGTGTGTCCCAATGGTGTGGGTGCACCAAATGTGGCTCAAATCAATTATCCCTACAAATGTCATTTGAGGAGAAAGCAGCACTGGAAAGGCAGGGATGTGCTTTGGGATGTGTCTGGGGGGAAATTTGGGGAGTAGGACCAGCAACACCATCCCAGGAGTGAGGGAATCCCTCAGCCATGGTGTGCTCACCCTCCGGGTGCTCCTCGGCCGATCCCGATCCCTCTGTGCCATTGGGTGTCACCTCTGCCAGAGAAAAGCAGGGAATAAAAGTTGGAGAAGGATTTTACTCTTCTCTTGCCAATTTTGTACTCAGAGAAAAAGAATAAATAGCAAAAGAACAGGGATTTTAAAAAAATCAGCTAAAAACCAAAATAATCCATAAACGAAGGGTTTACACCAAAGTTTTAAAGCCAGTTAGAGAATTCCCATTCCAAAGATGGGCATTTCCCCAAATCCCTGCACCTTTCAAACTGGTTTTTAAAGTCAGTTACAGAATTCCCATTCCCAAAGGATGGATATTTCCCCAGATCCCTGCACCCTTCCAACTGGTTTTTAAAGCCAGTTACAGAATTCCCATTCCCATTCCAAAGATGGGCATTTCCCACGATCCCTGCACTTTTTAAACTGGTTTTTGAAACCAGTTACAGAATTCCGATTCCCATATGATGGGTATTTTCCCAAATCCCTGCACCTTTCCAACTGGTTTTTAAAGCCAGTTTTAGAATTCCCATTCCCATATGATGGGCATTTCCNTCCAACTGTTTTTTAAAGCCAGTCACAGAATTCCCAAAGGACAGGCATTTCCCCAGGTCCCTGCACCCTTCCAACTGTTTTTTAAAGCCAGTTACAGAATTCCCAAAGGACAGGCATTTCCCCAGGTCCCTGTACCTTTTTCATCCGAGGAGAGGGACTCTGCCCCGCTGCAAGACAAAAGCAGACACACGTGAGAGCTCTGCCAGCCCTTTCCCACAGGGGCAGCATTCCCCTGGCACCGCTCCCAGGCACAGGAATCCGGGAGCTGACCGGGGGTGGGGGGCTTGGGGGTGAAATATTCCCCTCCTGCAGCACCAGCCCTGCCCTGGCTCTCTGCTGGCCCTTTTGGGGACATCTGGCTGTGCTGGACACAATTCCCACTGGCACCAGCTCCCTTCTGCCAAGCCCCAGGATCACGTGCCAGGCGCCCGTTGGATTTGGGAGCAATCCAACCGTTCTCCAGGCAGGCAGGAAACTCAGAATAAACTCTGCACTCCAGCAGCCCCACGTGCAATAAATTCACACCAACCTCCTGCCTCCATGCACTCCTGGAAAGGGGAAACCTGCTGCTTTTATCCTTCACGGATAAAAATCCTGTTTGGAAACCTTTTCCAGGAGCTCTGAGACATCTGTGAGGCAGATCCAGCTGCCCTGAGGAAGGGAAGGGCCCTGGGTGCAGTCACCATAAACCAGGTGACATCCAGCTCTCCTGCACCGTTCTGGCACCAGGAAAGATTCCAGCCCTCCGCCCTGCCGAGGGGAAGATGGAAGAGCAGGCAGGGAAAAAGCATCCAGCTTTTTTTTTTTTTTTTTTGGGGGGGGGGGGGGTTGGGGGAAACCCCCAGAAT
>VYXF01008300.1:6403-62384 GCA_013397295.1 Polioptila caerulea
CCGGGGCTGAGCCGCCCTCTCCGGGGCTGAGCCGCCCTCTCCGGGGCTGGGCGAGCGGGCGGGCTCTCCGTCCCCGCAGGGAGCAGGCGCTCGCTTGGCAGCGCCTCTGTCGTGGCTGTGGGTGTCGGAGGCTGCGGAACGCGGGTTCCCCGCGGGCGGGCGGGCACTGAGGGGATGAGCGTCCCGCCGAGGGAGCCGCACCGCTGGGCTCCGCCGGGACGGGCCGGCGGCCTTTTTGGGGTGTTGTGTCAAATTGTGTCTTATAGCAGAAAGTTGCTGCTCCAGGGTAAGGCATCTCGTGGTGACCAAGGTGAAGGTGTGTAGTCCTCGCTCTTTTCCTGCCTCCGGTTTGAGCGTTATGTTCAACACTCTTTACACTCGGTGTTAAAGATAGTTAGTGTCTCCTGCCTCCGCAGTGGTTTTCTTCCGAAGGAGTGAGCATCTTCAGGTGTCAGGTCTTGTTTGACTGCCAGCCATTCCCTTCTCAAGAGGCGTGTGAGCTGTTAGCATCCCAAATACGCTGGAGTTGCTTGGAATCTGTTGTCACTAACATAAACCTTGCCGAGTAGGCAAACACTAGTGATTTGATGTGGGAGGCTTTGGAGGTTGCTAGCCCGAGAATTAAACTCTCCACTGAACTGGAAATGAAATACTTTGCCTTCCTCCCCCCAAGGCCAGCAATGTGCATTACTCTCCTAGGTGAGGGTCACCAAGCAGAACCAAGTGTGTGTGGTGGGGTTGGAAGCACTGGTCCAGATCCTTTCTGGTCACTGGGTGAGAGAGCTTCGTGTGTTGTCTTGGCTGCAGAGAAGGCTACAAATGGGGAGGAGGAGAGGGAGTAATTTCAGGGGTAGTAGCTGAAAGTACTTCAGTTAGAAGTTACAGGAAGACTCTTGTGTTCTTTAGTGATCTGAAGGATTTTATGAAAATACAGTGAGTTTACAAAGGAAACATACTTTAATGTGCTTGAACGGCCTGAAAGCAACTGTTGGCAGGCTTGATGCTTTTGTGTTTATGCTGTGTTGGAGCATTGAGGATCGAACTTGAAGAACCTCTTGATTTGTCCTAGATTAATCATCTTGCAAATGACAGATTTGTTTCGTGCTTGCTGGTGCTGATGTGATCCATGGCAGCACAGTCTGTAATTCAGCAGCTCATGCTCAAGGACAGAAGCTACTTCCCCTGAAACATTTTAACCTCACTGCTCTAGGATTTGACCCTCTTCATCCCAAGAGGTGGCAGGTCAAATGAGTTGCTCAAAAATGGAAAACTGGAAAAGGAGACGTCTGAGATGACAATAGCTGTTCTTTGAAACTTGCTTAAAAATGTTCCATGCGCTGTGCTGTTGCATGCTAGAAAACTGTGGGGTTTGGGTTTTTTCATTCTTGGTAGACAAGAGTTAATTTGCTTAAGTTTGACTAGTCTGACCTTGGCAGCTGCAGTCTTCAGGAGTACTTGGGGCAGAAGAAGGTGAGACCTCAGTTAGTCTGTAGCTGTCAGGAAGCACCTGGCTACACAGAAACCTGGAACATTTAAAAAAAAGAAAAGGGCATTAACACCAGTCTGAGTTGCATGACTGTAGAACATCTGTGAGTACATGCTAGAAAAGGCAAGTGACTTAAGGAGTCTTGTCACAGCTTATCAAATCATTCTGTTGTGCTTAAAATGTTCAGATAAAGCTGTGACCAAGTCAGGTTAGTGAGATTCTGGGTGTTAAAAGAGTAACATGAACTTGATATGCATCATCTGAATTTATCCCAGATCTAACAAGCTTGTTTGGCCTTCACAAATGAGCAGAACTTGGGGCAAGTATGAATATTTCCAGAAAGGTGGAAATATTCATTTCCATATGGCAGTGTCTCTGAAGAAGGTTAGAGAGTTGCTTACAAAGACTGGAGTGTCCATTGAATGCTGACTTTGCAGCAGAAATTCTGTCCAGGATGTTGAAGAGCTTCAGCTCTTTGCAGGAGCAAGATGTACTTGGCCTTTGTCCTGTGAGCAATAGATGCTGGATCGTTCAAAAAGGAAAGAGTTCAGTGAAAAGGAAGAAATCTTGTATCTCTGGCATAATTTAAATGTTGTCAGGGGACTGGATGTCTAAGCCCTGAAACTAACACCTGAGGGTCTTCTACAGTTGTGTTAGTTGGAGACAGCAGTTTGAGCTTTATATGCATCATGAAACAACTTCAAAGCCCAACTTTCAGAAGTGCTTTGTGGCTCATCTCGCTTCAGCTGGTGCTGCTGATGACTTTAGCCTTAGGTAAAACTGGTGTCATCTTTGGTAATTTCCATTTGACACAAACTACTTTCCTGAAGTAACTCTACCTCACCAAAAGAACGAACAACCACAGCTAATTTTTTTTTTTTCCTGCACCAATAGAAAAATCTATGTTTCATTTCAGGTGAAAGGATTGCTGCTAGTCATTAGTACATAGAGTTTCTAGTTTGTGTCTGTGTGAATGGACAGAAAAACAGAGCCTAGGAATAGATCTAGGAAGCACAAACAGAAGCTCTGATCTGTCTTTTTCTATTCTACCTCCGTACAGTTTCTCTGGAGAAGAAAAGCCCTAAGATGGCAGGCAAAGGAAGTTGCAGAGCAGACTCCATGTCCTGCAGTGTCCTGAACTGGGAGCAGGTCAGCCGTCTGCACGAGGTTCTTACCGAGGCGGTTCCGATCCACGGGCGCGGGAACTTCCCGACACTGAAGATAACCCTGAAGGACATTGTCCAGACGGTTCGCAGCCGGCTGAGCGAAGCAGGCATCGTGGTCCACGACGTCCGGCTGAATGGCTCTGCAGCTGGTCATGTCCTGGTCAAGGATAACGGGCTGGGATGCAAAGACCTGGATCTCATTTTTCAAGTTTCTCTTCCAAGTGAGGCAGAGTTTCAGTTGGTTCGAGATGTGGTCCTGCGATCCCTCTTGAATTTCCTGCCGGAAGGAGTAAACAAGCTGAAAATCAGTCCCGTAACACTGAAGGAAGCCTACATCCAGAAGCTGGTCAAAGTGTGCACGGAGACTGACCGCTGGAGCTTGATATCGCTTTCCAACAAGCATGGCAAAAACGTGGAGCTGAAGTTCGTAGACTGCATACGACGGCAGTTTGAGTTCAGTGTGGACTCGTTCCAGATCATTCTGGACTCCCTGCTCTTTTACTACGACTACTCAGAAACCCCCATGTCAGAGTACTTCCATCCAACTGTGATTGGGGAGAGCATGTATGGAGACTTTGAAGCGGCTTTTGATCACCTCCAGAACAAGCTGATAGCTACCAAAAATCCTGAAGAGATCCGAGGTGGTGGGCTACTGAAGTATAGTAACCTCTTAGTGCGAGACTTCAGGCCCATGGATAAGAACGAGATCAAAACCTTGGAGCGCTACATGTGCTCCCGATTCTTCATAGACTTCCCAGATATCCTGGACCAGCAGCGCAAGCTGGAGACCTACCTCCAGAACCACTTCTCCAAAGAGGAGAGGAGCAAGTACGACTACCTCATGATTCTGCGCAGGGTGGTGAACGAGAGCACCGTCTGCCTGATGGGACATGAGCGCAGGCAGACTCTCAACTTGATTTCTCTGCTGGCACTCAAGGTGCTGGCAGAACAGAACATCATCCCCAATGCCACTAATGTGACCTGTTACTACCAGCCAGCACCTTATGTCAGTGATGCAAACTTCAGCAACTACTACCTTGCAAGTGCCCCTGTGCTGTACAGCCAGTCCTACCCCACTTGGTTGCCTTGCAATTGATCGCTTCCCTCGAGTGCCCCTGGGTGGAAAGCCACAATGCTGAGTGTAAATATAGACAAGTAATAACTGTTTGTTGAATGTTCTCTAATGGAAACATGATTGTGTCAGACTGTCCATTTCCTGGTGTGCAGTGGGATTATGCAGCCAGGTGACCTGCTATGGACCTTTCAGTGTGTCTCTACAAATGCCAAAAAGCCTTATTACCTCTTCGTTGAGAGAAGAGAACCAGCAGTCAAACATTAAGAGGAACAATTAAGAAACTTTGTACTAGCTCTGGAAGTGGCTGTTAACATGTGATCTAAGTGGAGTATTCAGCAAACTGGGTTGGTTAATTGACTGTAAAATGCCTTTAGCAGAAGCTGCTCCTGGAGTAGCAGCAAAACTCTACTTTCTATTCCCTAACCTCATTGCTCTTCCTCGGTCCAAGTTCTGGCCAAATTCCTCTTGAACCAATTGTGCCGAGGCTGGGCTCATGTTATGCTTGGGTCGCTTTTACTTTGTGTCTGCATAGAGCTGGTAACAGTGTGGATATTGTCTGTCTTGTAGAGGGCATAAATGTTGTTTCCTGTAGTGCCTATGGATATGTGGTCCTGCTTGAGTTCAAGATTAATTTCTTGGAAGTTGAAGATAGTTTAGTAAGTCTATTCATAAAGCATAAGCTGGTTAAATTTTTCTCGGCTACAAAAACTTGGAAGGTGGCATTTCTGCAAGTATACCAAAACACAATCTAAAACTTGGTAATGTGGAAAGTCCTTGAAATGAGGAATTGAAGCTTTCAATAGAATTAGAGCCACAGTTTGAACACTTAACTTGGAAAAATTATTCTTGAGTCCAGTATCAAGGTAAAGCCTTTCTGACTATCTTTCAAAACAGTTTTGGCACAGTTGGAAGGTAGCACAGCTCTAACTTTGGGGTTTGACCGGATTTTCTTCCTCACAGGTCCACAGCAAAACCAACAAAAACTCTAAAATCCCCAAAAATCCCAAGCCACTATAAGTTGCAGGATTACCTGTGCTCCTGCCACAGTACAAATTCTGAAAGTGCCTCCTAAAATGAATCTTTTATTGTACAGCTTCAGGCAGGTCCTGAAGGTTTGCCTTACTGTCACCACTGAAGGGTTGAGCTATCTGGGTTGTCACTATCACTTGGTCACTGTGTGAGATGGCATTTTGAGTGGTTAGGGTAAAACTCTTCCTTTTAACTGCTCTAAACCCTCACTTGAAGAGGTGTATCAGCCCTAAGCAGAGCTCTCCACAGAAGCTGTATGTGTTGAAAATCTGGGCCTGGGTTCAGGATAGTCTGTGGAAGGGTATGCACTGCCTTGGAGGTACGGGGGGCTGATCTTCCTGAAGGGTGTGTGCTGAACTTGCTGCTTTGAGACTCCTGGGCTTTATAAGGAAGGTTAAAAATTCCTCATTTATTTATATAGTGCTGTTATTAATGGGATGATTTTCACTGAATTATAATAGTAGAATACATACAGCAATGATCTTGACTTTCTTTTGTTTAATCAGAGATGTAGACTAGAAAGGCAAATCTTAGAGCTATTTATTACGTGCTGGTGCAATATTCAAAAATGCTTGTTCACTGAACCTTTTTTATTACTTCTATAACTATTTATTACTGTTTCTACAAGCTTGTAAGACCAAAGTGCCTTATCCACTAAATAATTAAGCCTTAGAAGGTAAAGCAGGTGGAACACCAATGTTTGGTTGCTGTTCAAGGTGGAAAACAGCAGCAGCGCTGTGCTTAAATGACAGTAAAAATTGCCTGCTCCTCATAAGACCAACAAGTTCTTTCCACTTTTCATAACTACTTCATAAAACTGTCTCAACAGAGCAGTGAGGCTACTTCTCCTTTCAGACTTCATTTAGCTTAGGAAGGCAGGGAGGGATGCAATCTACAAAGTGGACTGTATGTAGCCAGGCAGGCTTTAGCTTTGTTTCCTGAACAGTTTTGATAGCAACCTGGGTAGCAAAATGACAAATAATTTGGTGGATTATATTGTGGGTTTTTTTCATTAAAGGCTTCCTGATTAGTCAGCCAAAATAGCTAAACTTGAAAGCAAACCCAGCCTTTTTCATTAACTGTGGCTTGGACTTGGTGTGGTTTACAGACAAGACATCTGTCATCCACGACTTTGACTTTTTAAAAACCAACATGATGCCAGTGTTGTCATATGTGTTAAACTTAGTGCAAGCTTACTGCTGGAATGCAGTCCTGGGCAAGAATAACCCCTGCATGCAAAGCAATACTTGGCCTAGTATAGAGTGTCACTATAAAGAAGACTTAAGAGTTTGTAATTGCTTGCATAGATGTGTTTGAAGCCAACCTATGCTATAGCCATTGCAGAAGTGAACTGTTGCCTAGAGGGGCTTAGACTCAGGTATCTGCCTTCTGTGATGTCGTGGCTGATCTTTAGGAACTGTTTTTGGGCATTGGCTCATGTGGAAGAAGTGGTGAGATGCCTGGGAGGAGTCCTCACAAGCTGGAAACACAGACTTGTTTTATTAGTCTTTAATGCCTTGGCTGCTAAACATCAGACTGGGGCATCTCCTGGAAAAGGAAACGCTAGAGAAGGAAAAAAAGGCTGAATTGGATACCTAGTGAGATAGAGCTGTGGAGAAGTTAAGTTTCCTGCCACAACTATTGTACCTTTGCTGATGTAACTTGATGCTAAGGCCTCTGAGGAAGCTCCACATTGAATTGCTGCTCTGTGAACAGCTGAGTGCCTGGGTTCAAGCTTTCCAGGATTCTTGAGCTCCCTGTCTGGTTGTTAAGATGCTCTGGCACGTGGGAAATACTGATGCTTTGTAACCTGGCTCTTGGCTACTAAACTCTTGCATGGTTAAATTGTATCCTGAAGCTGCCCACTGCCTGCTGCATTGACCCTGGGGTACCAGGGATTGCTGAGGCACTGCTTGTCCCACTGCCTTCCAAATAACTCTGGCTTGGCAAGTAAAGCTGGTGCACTTGGTAGCTTTTCATCACTGTGCTGCAAGCAGCCTACCCCTTTCTGTTCTAGGTTGTCCTGGCAGCTTGATGGTACAAGTGGCAGTGGCTTAGTTTGCTGTGGGTTAGCCTGGTTTGGCTTCAGGTCTGTGGTGACCCCTATGGCAAGGGGCAATTTGAGAATGAACACTAGGTAAAATTGATGGCCCTAGGCCAAGTCTAGGATGCCTGCTTGATTCAGTCACCCCTCAGCACTAATAATGCCTCTGCAAACCTGTTCTAACCTCCTGTGTGTCATGTGGAGGTTAGGGAGAGACTACTGTACTTCAGACTGTTACCTGATACATTCCCCCTGGGCAGTGGCATTAAAACAGAGCTGCAGTAACACTCAGTGCATCATTCCTCAGGAGCAAGCTTCTACTAACTAGGCTGTGGTATAAACCAGCTGTTTTCTTCATGTAGCTTATAAGCACTGCTGGACAAAGCCAGTCTGAGGTTAGGCACCTGTTGACAACATTTATCACCAAGTTCCCCTTGACTTGCAGTTTATTGTTGTGGCTTCCTCACTGTAAGATAGACTTTTTTTGTTTGATAGAGATGCCACCAAGGAGACCTGGTAGAAGACTGTGTTTTAGTCACTTTGGTAACATCCTTGTGCTGATCCATGGTCACTGTGGCAAGTTGTAAGCTAAAGCATAGTTGGTGCTTACTCTGCTAAAGATTTAATTATTGCTGTGTTTGTCCTCAGCTCAGTCAGTCAGTCACTAAGCTGGGGGTTTAAGACTACTGCTTGCTTCTGAATAATCATTTTTTCAAAAGATCCTCATGCTTTCACATTAATCACCTCCTTTACAAAGCAGTAGGTAGTATTTAAATCTAGTTTAAATACCTAAAGCTTTATATCGAAACTTAAATATCCCTGTTTTGGACTTGAGTTCTGGAATTAAACATCTAGTATGTGCCTAGGCTTTGTGGATTCCTGATTCCTAGAATAACCATGATGCTGGTAGTGATCTCTGCTTGTCCCTACACGAGTAGATGGGAAAAGGCCTCTTAGAAGAGAACCTGGACAAATTGCCTTAATTCTAAACTGTCAGTGTACTGATGGTACTTGTTTCCTATTCTTCTCACTCAACTCAGTCAGGATTCTGTAATTGTTAGGCACAGGAATAAGCAGTAAGGTGACCCTAGCCATGGAAGCTTAGTCTAATCTGGGCATTGGGACAGTCAAATGAATCATAAAACTTCTAGTCCTCACATTTAAGTCTTACTCTATTGTTTTTTGAATACAGTTAAGTGTATTTAATAAATGTTCTTTATTTTCAGTGAAGCTAGGTGTAGAGTGGGACATTGGTCTACAGTAGAAACTTTGGGAGGAATGGTTGGAGCACTCTGGTTTTTCTCACTTAAATGTCTGGATTGAGCTTGTCTCTCTGAATAAAACTGCACATCCTATTGAAATTTAGAATGCCTTTTTTCCTATGTTTATCTTATTATTTTTTACTATTCAAAGAAGTCAGCTCTTGGAAAACCTGTCTCTCATCTCTTTGAAAGAAATGAGCTGTTTTGTTTTTTTGTCTTTCTCCCCCCTCTCTCTTCTTTTAGCTGGCAAAACAGGGTACTAGAAAAATTTGGATCTGTGATGAGCCCAAATGTGAGACTGGTCACAGTAACTTTGTCTACTGCTCTGCACTGTGGTGTTCACTTTGTCATCCTTGGAAATTGGGGTTTGGACCTTAATGATGCTGAAATTCTTGTGCAAATAAACTTATGCTAAACAACCCTTGCCTCGAGGTGGTTTTTTGCATCTAAGTAATGCTGACAAAGTATCTGTAGAATTTATTGACAAATGAGTATGCAGGTGCACTTGTGAGGTGAGTAATGGTGTGGGGTACACAGCAATGCTTGCTTTAGATGTTATTCAAGGTACATTTTTTATATCTGCCTCAAGTTATTGAAGATTAGTCAGTTAAGTGAGATGTGAATAGTCTCCCACTTTCATTGCAGAGACAGCTTCTAGAGAACCATGTTTTCCCTGTCTGACCATCATCTGGTCTCAACTTTAAGATGTGGTGAAACACAGACCTAGACCTGTTGAGTAGGATCTGGTCTGAACTAGAGCCTGCCAGTCTGTTCTGTGGCACACTCCATTTTATATGCTACTGCAAACTTCCTCTCTCAGCCCAAGGGGGCGAGAAACAAAGTCAGCAATTGTTCTTCAGCTTATTTACAGGTTGAAAGCCTTTGCTGTCATGCTGTCCTAAATGCTGATGTTATTATTAACCAGTGGTCAGTGGGAGTTGAGCAGGTCAAAGCTAAGTACAAGCCAGGGCTGTGTGGCAGTCCACTTGCTGCTTTTTCTCTAGAATAAAGAATAAATGCTCTTAAAAAGTGTGCTTGCTTCTGATCCCCTCCAGACCTCAGACAAACTCTAGCCTCAGTTGAGTATTGCTGGCAAAATTCCAGTCTTCAGGACCTTGTAACAGCTGCAGTGGAAACTTCTGTGGAATTCAGAGGTGGTGTGATCTCCTAAAAGTAATCATGAACTTTGTGTAGTCCCTTTCCCAGATCTAATTGCTTCCCTATGAACTTAAATAGAGAACTGATAGTGCAGCTGGGTGACACAAACCACCTGCTTGTCACCTGAAACTCTCCTACCTTAACTCCTGTTTGTCACACCATGAAAGCTTCGACATTATTTTGGGTATCACATTTATATTTCTAGAATACCAGACTCAGCTTTGCGGGGTCAGATACTGAAACAACAAAATAGCTGTGCTTAGGCAAGTGGTGCCAGAGTACTCTGTATGTTCCATATAGAGCTTATATAATGGTAAACATTCAGATGAACTAAAGAAAGATGTTTTTGCTCTATTGCAGTTGTATTGTTAGTGAAAATAAGTATTGTCTTCTGATGTATCTGCTAGAACTCTGCCTTCTCCACGCTGTGCAAGGTGAGCTCAGCCTTGTCATGGGCTGTGAGGCATTAGACACATGGTATTCTTGTGTATTATTGTCATTATTCTGTCAGCTGTGCTTATTTTCTCCTTCCTTCAGTGATGGCATACTTAATATTTTTGAAATCAGAGTATTCAAAGTGCCCAATAGAGTTGTTGGACCTATGAGAGAAAAAAAAAAAAATCTGTGCTTTCCTGATTATTTAATATGCTTATTGCATATTAGTATATTTAGTTCATCAATATGTTAAATATCTGCAGTTGTTATTTTCAGCAAAAAAATAGCCTTTTTATTTATCCAGCACATACCAATTGAATGTGGGTATAAAACATAGCAGTTGTGTTTTGCTGCAGTAGCAGTGCTGTGACCTGTTCTGCTTCATCTCAAAAAGTTCCATATCCTACAGGCAAAACTGCCCAGCCAAGGGAGTATTTAGCCTGCCAAACCTTAGTGATTTTACTCCTAGGAAAGGGTTGAGTCATCATGCTGGAAAAAGTTAGTCTTGACAAAAAACTGCGAGCAAAACAGCTGCTAGAGCCTAAGCTGGTAGTTTGTGTGTACATTAAGGAATCCTATACGTTTGTGGGTGTTATCCCATTGACCCTTGGCTAAGTGGTTTAATGAAGCAGCAGGAGTAAGTTGCCTAGGCTGTGCTGCAGAATGCTGGGCTGTTTTTGTCACTGGTAAGTGGATTAGAGGACAATCATGTCACCCCACTGCTTGGAGAATGGAGTAGTGCAAACTCTGGGAGAAGTCTGGCCAAGACAGAGGACTGGCTGGTCTAGTCTGTCTCAATAAACTTTTGTCACTGAGAAACCTCTCTAGAAACTCCTGCAGACTTCAGGAGACTCCCAAGGTTTGATTGCACCTCAAGCAAAAGGAAAATTTTTCCCCCCCTTGCAAGAGAAGTGTTGAAGTGTGAGAATTCTAATTTAGTCACTGCCTCCATGCAGCCAGGCAAATCTGAGTGTGCCAGATACGTGGAATGTGAATTACACCCACAGACTGGGCCCCTTGTGGGTGCCCTTCTTGCTTCAGAACTGTCCACCTGCAACAATTCCCTTCCCCACCCCCTCTCTATTGCTTATCTAAAAAACTTACTCTGAATGCTATATCTGAACGTTCCTCCCTGGAAGTCAGTGCCCTAAAGATAGTAGCAATTCATCATGTACTGGGAGAACCTGTTCTAATATTTGATTGTGGTATTTCTGAGAATTCCAATTGCATTTGCACATTGGGCTTTGAACTACATCTTCAGCCTGTGGATTGCTGCATCCTTATCAACAAGGCTGAGAAGTCCCAGGCAGTCTCCTGCTGTCCACTAATCTCTTCAGTTCTTGGATGAACTGCAGAAAATGGGCACTTGGAGCTTTATGCTGCATATATTGGATTCAGAAGCTGGAAATGTTTTCTTCTATAACTTCGTTGTTCCTGTTCCTCCTGACCCAGCACCAGCTGTTAGCCCAGTGCTCTACATACTCCCAAAAAATGGTGCTCAGGTTGCTTCTAAAGCTCTGGATGTGTGTCCACAAACTCTGCCTGCCATTTTTACCATGGCATTATGGCACGCCAAGTGCTTGTGCCGAGTCAGTTATCCCTAGGGATTTCAAATTCCATCTGCTACTCTCTGAGGCAGCCTCTACCTTCTGCTACCAACAACATCTGTGCTCCTGGCTTCCAGATGTGGTATTAGAAAATACTTGGGGGTATTAGAAAAACATTTTGTCTGAATTCTATGGGCTAATACTCACAAAAGTGGATGGACAGAGTAATTCATCTTCATTGTTCACTACCATGCTGTCTTCAGTGTTGCATAGTTCTTATGGTTTTGTGTTGCTCTTGCATACTGAAGGGTTCGTGACGTGGTTGTGGGCACTTTGAAACCTGCAGGTGGTTTAAAACCAGTGTCAGCACAAAGTCCACAGAGGTACTGGATGCAGGTTATTTTGGGAGTTTTTATTTGTTCTGCAAATACAAAGTAGAGACGGCAAAGAAACCTTATATTCTGCCAGTGCTTGGCAGCAACTCCTTCCTCTGCACCCCCACATCTAAAACTCTGCAGTTACAAATCTCTTTGGGGCTTACTATCTAATTACTGATTTTACTTACTGTTAATAAGGAATGAGTAGTCAAAGGGTCTTTGGTTTGGCACAACTGAAGTGAAGAGCTCCATGTTTCTGCTCTTGCCACCACATCTGTAACTCATCACAGTCATCCACCTGTCTTGCTGCTTGTGTGGGGCTCCCCAAATGTTGCACAGCCCTGACTAATTGCCAGGACTGACGTAAATCTCTAGATCCCCATGAGTTCCCTTCCACTTTGTCCTTCTGGGCAGCTTTTCTTAAGGCTGGGACAAAATGAGTTATTTTGGGGATGAGAGCCTGCCATCGGCACAGTCCGAATTCCCTGTGACACCGGTGGGAGTTTGTGCAGTGCTTTGGTGGATTTGCTGACAGCCTGGCAGACCTGAGTGACGTGGGCTCCTGTGTTACAGCTGTCCTGCTGCCCAGCTGTACCAGACTGTGTTTCCCTGGCCCTGTCTGATCAGTGGGATCAACATGTGCAGATGGAGCTCAGCCTCCGGCATCAAATTCATGGAGTCTCTCCAGAGAAACGCTGCTTGCAGGAAAAAATACCCCCAGCATCTGTTTGGGAGCAGAGGAAAAATTGAATGTGGAGTAATATTCCAGCTAAAGATGTGCATGCCTCAAATTGGTGGTTAGCCTCCCTCCTTGCAACACTTCTCTGGTAGAAGGAGGATTCTTATTTAACACCATTGCCCAGACCATGGGGCCCAAAGAGATGGAAAAGCACATTTTGGTAACAGAGGGACCTGCTGGCAGGGCCAGGAGTGGGTATTTTGGAAGCCCTGCCTGTTGATGGGGTGGGAAGAGAAAAGGAGGCTGGATGGTATTGGCACAGTTCAGAAATCTAATAGGAGGATTCAGGTTTTAAAAAACTCCATGCAGATGAACCAGGAAACTGACAGAGAGCTGTCCCATCTTCTTACAAGCAAGTCTGACTTCAAAGTCCAGCAGCATGCCAGCAGAACTTGCAGTGGGGCTGTGTTATGCTCTTGCTTAGGATGCTCTACAAGTAAAATGTGTAACTTTTTACAATGCTCAATTGTAATATAAACCATGATAAATGTGCTCTTCTGTTATCATGGGCTACACGTGTCTCTCCTCAGCACTTATGGTGTGAACTGTCACCTTCAGAATGCTCAGCCAGATTTTTTTTGACTACTTAGCAATAACAGATTTCTGTATGGGTATAAGTGTAACTACAGTTACGAGTTTCAGTTGACCAGGACGTGAATTTTTAACTGAAGGACCAGGTGAGAACATTTAGATTTAAAAAAAAAAAAAAAAANGGGCTACACGTGTCTCTCCTCAGCACTTATGGTGTGAACTGTCACCTTCAGAATGCTCAGCCAGATTTTTTTTGACTACTTAGCAATAACAGATTTCTGTATGGGTATAAGTGTAACTACGCTACGAGTTTCAGTTGACCAGGATGTGAATTTTTTTTTTAACTGAAGGACCAGGTGAGAACATTTAGATTTAAAAAAAAAAAAAAAAAGGAAATTTCTTTCATGAATATGAGTTTATTTACTAGCAATGTCATACTTGACAAAAGTGTCTTGCGGTAAAACTGCTTGTGAAGTTAACACTTTTAATTCCAAAACAGCAGCTTTTGCTTTGAAGGTGCTTGCTGCCTGATTGCTGGGGGTTTTTTTACTTGCTGCTGATAAAGAATAGATGACTAGTGAAAGGGTCTCTAGTTCACCTCAGGGATCATTTGACTGATTTGCAGTATTATAACACCAGATCATCATTGGAGACTTTATGTCCACTACAGCCAAAATGTTCAGATCCCAGACCTCATGGAAAAGTACTACTACAAGGAGAAAAAACTATTTAAACTTGTTTGATTTTGTTTTTGGTTGTTTTTTGTTTTTTGTTTGTTTTTTTTTTTTTTATGATGACTGTTCTTCAGGCTATTGCAGGCATGCTTGATAGATTGCAAGCCACGTTCAGTTTGTGAGAGGGACTATCTCAGAGGAGGAGGTTCATTTCTATACATATTGCATTGTAATACATCACAAATAGGCTGCAGTGTAATAGCACTGGCTGGTGACACCACTTAGAACAATCTGACAGCCTAAGTGGCTGAATTTTAAATCCACTGAAAAGACACTACTTTTAAAAATTGTATCTGGGGACTGAGAAACTGCAGAAAAGTGTTTAAGGTTCATGTGGCCAGAGTCGTCTGAGAGGTGCTGGTGCCCACACTGCCCCTTGACTTGAGGAGAGGATTTTTGTGCATGGGGCATTTTAGAGAGAGCCTGGGGTGCTGCTGAGCACTGGGCTCAGCATTCTTCAATCCCCTGAATAATGATGTGAAGTAAATGTCAATTAAACCTTACCTCCAAATGACGTGAATTAAGTGGCAAGTCAAACCTTGCCCCCGAATTTAATCAGGCTCCATAGAAATCTAACATACTTTAAAAATTTTTCCAGTGGTTTAATTTCCTTTTTTATTTCCGTAGCAATGGATTCTTGAAAATCCAGACATGCCAAAGTGCTGGCAGTTTACCTAGACTTTAACCAAATTTTTATTCTCACAGTATTGAATGGGCAGACAACACAAGCACTGAGAAAACAGGGTGTAACTGCTCTATAAATGTTGTAAACAAGTATTTAAAGAGTGGGTTTTAACGTATAGAGGACCCTTATTACTTGTTTTATTTTTTGTTTTACACTTATTATATCTTTAAAGAGCTAAAATCTTACTTTCATTAAATAGTTGTCAATTTAATTTTTCTTCAGGTAGGTGCTGATTGTAGCCTGGCTCCCAGATATCACATGGAGATTCCTGTCACAGGTGATAACAGCAAAATGTAGGTATGACTGTTATTCAGGCTAATGTTTTACATCCTATGCTCCAAAGTGAAGATATTTTTTTAAACAAAAATCCCATTAAGTATTGCACAGACTCACAACAATACTTTTCTTTCACAGAAGAATATTCATATAAACTCTTTTCTTGAAATAGATGCATTGAAGCAAGCCTAGGGGTTTATTTTGGCTGAGAGTTCCTGACATACAGCCAGGATAATCTGGTGTGGCAGATTATATAATCTGCTTATGGCATTTCACAGAGTGTTGTGTCCTGGTGTCAGTGCCTGGCTGCAAAACCTGTCTGGGGGTTTTCTGCTCCTTGGCACTTCGGCTTCGGGTTATCTGGGGCCTGAACTCAGCCTCTGATTAACCTTCACAGCATTGCTTCCTATCCCAAACTGCTAGAAACAGGACAAAAATACCAGGAATTCTATTTCAATCCCTGTGGAGACACGTCCCTCTCTCGAGGCTCTGCGATAACAGCGCGGGGCTGCTCTTGCAAGTCGCCTCTGCTCGGTGTCGGGCTGGGTGTTCTGTCAGCAGAAGGGATGCAGGGCTCAGGGTGGAGATGTCTCCTGCAGGGATAAGGAGCCTTTGCATCTCCTGCCTTCTGCTCTCACGTGGAGCTGAGTGACCCACTTGTCCTGGCTTTTGCTTTTCTCCGTGTCTGAATGTGGCAGGAAGTGCTGCTGCCACGGCGGGAGTGGAGGTTCAGGGGAAAAGTCTGACTCAGAGGCCAGAGCTTTGTCACAGAACAATTCACATCTTTAAAGCACACTCAGTTCATGCTCTTAAACTTTTTCTCCAGTTATCTTTGGTTGGGTAAAGTTACTGTCAACCCCATGAACTTCAAGGACTCCCTCATTTCCAAATGAAAATTACTCCAAATCATTTAGGAGCCAGAATTTGAGCAGTCAGTACTGAGTCTGTGCTGGTGACCACACACCTGAGACTGGTTCAGCCAGGAGGCATTCAAGGTCTGGAAGCTGGTTTTGGAGTATCCAAATGACAGCCTTTAGGATATGAAGCAGAGTATTCCTGCCAGGAGTTTGGTATATTGTAATGTGTCTTTGAAAGTCTGATATCTCAACAGGAGGAAATTCTGAGGAAGATGGATAGAAAAAAACTTTATGGAGAAAAAAACATTTTCAAATGGGAAAAGTTCTTTAGGAGGGCTGCGTTAGATAGACAAAGAGCTGTGTATGTGAGAGAGATGATAGCTTCAGCTAAAAGGCACCATCATGAGCTCAATGAGTTTGGAAGATGATGATACTCCTGAGCTGGTAGGAGGTGGAAAAAGACATGCATCAAACTCTTTTTCCAATGTTAAATTCCAGTTCAGATTTTAAATTTTTTTTCCCTTTCTTGTTGGCTGGTTAGGCTTTCTCCCTGTCAGCCAACTCCGTCCGAGCCGCAGGTACATCCCTGTATCCCGGGAGTGCCCCGCGGAGCGGCGCGGAGCGCTCAGCACCGCGGACAGCGCCCAGACCCGCCCGGCTCCGGCTCCGGCTCCCGGCGGGGACAGCCCGTCAGCCCCGGGCCACCGGCAGGGACCCCGGAGGGACCCGCGGTGGTCACACGGGCGGGTCTGGGAGGGGTGCAAGTGTGTGTGTGTGTGTAGGACGTGGGGGTGTTGCACACGTCCTTAATTAAGAGGGCTAATTAACTCATTAAAGAGCTCCCGCATTTGATGGAGAGATTTCCAAAAAATGAGGCAGAGATGCTGCGGGTGTGGTTAACCAGCAAGGATATGGAGAGAGATGTTCCATGTGATCCTGGTCTGAATGGAAGGCTCTACAGGGAGAGCCTGTTTTCCAGGAGCTGTTCCCACCAGCCTTTCTGAAGACAGCCTCTTTCTTCAGCTCCAGGAAGCCTCATGTCCAATCTTCTCAGGGCTTTTTTTGTACCTGTCACCCGTCCAAATACTGTGCATCAACTACTCGATGATCTTCGTGGCTTTCTAACAATTCAGGCTATTCTGTGATGCTCACATCTATGGCACATGTGTAGCATTTTATAGCCACAAATTGTTAATACCATTTTATGTGATCCTTTCACTCTGAGAGTCTCGTAATCTGGCTTTCAGAATGAGAGGAGAAAGTATTTAAACCCCAGTTTTCTTTCGCAGAGTCCTGAAAAGAGAAGGAAAGAGGAGAAAATGGAAATTGTCACGCAGGAAAGTCCCTTTTGTTTGGCTCTTGCTGTTCTGTGTCCATTCAGGCTCACCTCTACATTTTCCATGAAGCAGTTTTTCTTGCTGCATGGGCTTACAAGAGTTTCTTTGCTTCTTCCTCAAAAAGCACAGACAAGCAGTCTCCAGGCAAAATCCTCTTTAGCAGACAGCTGTGCAGAAGAGATAACTCAGGTCTAGGACTATAATAGAACAAATGTGAGAAGAGCTTTCCCACCTCAGCTCCCACCTTACCCTCGGTGGGTGCTGATCAAAACCCATGAGGGATTTGTTTCCAGCCAGCTGAGAACCCTCAAAAGGCAGCGCTTACCTGGATGTTGATTTTGAACCGTAGATTCCTCTTCTTCTTCTGTGTTACAGTGGGAGCTCCCTGCCTTGCTTCAGACTGTTTGCTCTGGGGCCTGAGACCACGCTATGAATCTTGCAGTCCTGTTTGGGCAGTATTTCAACTTGTAGCTTCTAATCCCCTTGACATGTGGTAGAAAAGAAATGGGAAAGCCATGCTGTATGGGTTCCTCTGTAGATGTTTGCATGGAAGAGCATGACAGAAAATATTAGGAGGAGAGTGTATAATTAAGGATAAGCAGGTCCCTGAGCAGGGAAATGCCAGTGGAAGAAAGGAGCTGGAATACACAGATGACTTTTCCTGGTCTGCCTGTGAAAGCTCTGACTGGGATATGTGTGCCCTGCTGTGCTGGTGCCCCAGCCACAGAGGACTCAGCTGCCTCCCTCCAGTGTGGCCCCACTGGTTGGGGAAGAGAAGGGTGAAGAGTATTGGGGGGTGGCTTGAAAGCCTGAGGAGTTGTTTTGAGTGGTCTTTGACTTCCAGGGGAATGAAAGGTCCCTTCAACAGTAGAAAAAGAGATGGAGAGGAAAAGGTGCCATGGGGTGGGATTGAAGGGAAGAGGGGTCATGCTGTGGAACAGTGTGACCCAGGCTGGCAGCCCTCCTAGAGTAGAAGAATCATTATCCTCACCCTCTGGAATAAAAAAGTGCTGCTTATGGTGGAGAACTGGGGTGGCCTGGGGCTTAGTAGCCATCCTTTATTCTCCCTCCTCTCCCACAGACCCCAACCCTCACCGCCCCTGCTTGCTCCCCTCTCCACTTGCCCCCTGCTAGCCTTCCTTTCCCATCCCTCTGCTGGGGCTGCTCTGCAGCTGAGCTGGTTCATCCCCATCCTCTCCCTCTTTAAAGGCACACCCCCATGTCTGTGGCAGCTGTCCTGGCTTTTCCAGAGGGTGTCTGCAGGACAAGGGCCAGTACCTGCCACCTCTGGGCACCTCTTGCCATGGGGGGGCATATCTCAGGCCTACACCCATCCTAGGCTTTCAGCAGCTCCTCTCTGGTTTCCCATGTGCTCTGGGATGCTGGTGGTGCAGAAGGCCTTGGGAAGCATTTCCACCCTCCCCAGGAGCTCGTGTCCCTGTGGTGGAGGGGGGAGCCCCAGCCAGCTGTGAGTGCTCCTTGGCAGCCGGAGGGTGGCACATTGTGTACACAAGAGTGTGTGAACTCAGTCAAACTTCACAAACAAGGATAAGAACAGAGCTAGGACGTAATCAGTGCTCAAATATAGCGACTCAAGGTCTCCTGAGAGTGACAAAAGCGAAACTGCGAGGCAGAACAGGTGTCACTGCCCTGGTGGCTTTCACTTCCCCTTACCTTGGCTTCTCAGCAGTGAAGCTGGAGGTGGCCACGGGGCCAAATTTAGCCTTCAGACAGCAAAAGGGCCTGTCACAGGCAGCCTTGTTGCTATGCAGGGCAGGAGCCTTACTGTGCCCTGCATGGCAGCATGTCCAGTGCTGTGCGAGTCCCTCTCCTCTGGAAGAGCCCCCACCTCCTCCCCACCTCCATTGCTGCCTCTGCTGCTGCTACAAGAACAGCCAAGCACGATCCCAGCTGGCAGTTCAGAGCAGCCTTGTAGCTGGCTCAAGAACCAAGAGCTGGGGGGCTGCACCCCCCTTCATGGCCTCTCTGACTGCTCTGGCCACAGCGTTCACATGGCAGAAACATCGGGTGGGTGAGGCATGACATGGGCCAGGGTGGCTCCAGTCTCTCTCAGTCCCTGGAAGATGTAATGGGGAAGGTTTCCACTGCCCAGCAGGGTGTGTTTCTTCACCTCTCCTTGGGGAGAAAAACTCCACTATGGCAAAATGAAGCAGAGAAATACATCCCCTCCTGGGTGGGGTTTGGCTTTCTGAGCTAACAGGGGATTATCAGTTTCCCACTGATAAATTGTTGCTTCTCTGAGCCCCAGGGAGCTGCTTGAAGATGTGAGCTCCTGCTTCTGGGCTGTCCCAGACATGACTGTGCATAAGGAGAGCCACGTGTAGCTCTCTGTAGGCTTGGGCATGCTTTGGGATGAGCTACCTGTGTGTCACACATGGCCTGAGAAAATGGAAAGGGAAAACTTTGAACCCAGGGCCAGGCTTAGAGCTCTCCTAGGGCTGGATCTAGGCAAAAGCTGGCTTGTGCTCAAGTAGGGATCACCAGGACATCAGCAGTCCCAGGAGGAGACCCTTTCTGTTGAAGGCATTGTGTGTGTTTGGTTTCCCTCTGTCACAACAGCAGCGTGGTGGCAGGTTCCATGGTCATTGAGGTCATCCTGTTGACCTGGAGGAGAGGTCAGGTTTCCTGGGGAATCAGTCCCACCAGGGAAAACGTTCAGAAACAGGAGCCTCCTGGTTACAGCAAAGCCAGGACCCTTGGGGGCTCTCAGCATCCTGTGGAGCACATCCCACTCCTGGCCTGCTCCATCCCCTGGGCTGGCTGCTTTTGACCCCGGGGGGACGTGCAGCAGGGCTTGTGGCTGGAAACAGCTGCTCTCTCGATGGCCTGTTCTGACTCAAAACAGCAGCTTTGTGAGAGACACAGCAGCTAAAATGGGATGGGGTTGGAGGGCCAGGTGCAGCATGAAGGCCTTAATTGTGTCCCAGGTGCTGATAGTGATAATAAAAGGAGAGAGAAACCTCCTGCGTGCTCCAGCCCATGCACTTGGACTTCCAGCCAAGTGCCTAAAGCAGGTTTTTCCTGGATGTGTGAGTGAGTGGGCCCTGTGGATACCCCCTTTCTGCAAGATGCTTTGGTCCCCATCTCCCTCCTCTTCTCCCCTCATGCCAGTAGGCAGCATGGCAACTGAAGCTTCCTCTCTGCACCCGAGAAAAGGAATTTGTTCCACTGCTTTCCTGCACTCCTACACCCCACAGAACCACTCCTGCCTCTGCTTTTGTGGTCTGACCTGAGCACCAGTGGGTAGGTGGAGGCCATGGCCAGCATGGAGCCCATAGCAGAGGACTCTGTTCCACCTCCATCCATCCCTCCCTCCCTCAAGTGGGGTGGCCTGCAGATCCACACCCAGGCAGCCTGGCTGAGTTGGGTGAGGGTCTCTAAGCAGAGGTGTTGTATGATGCCTTCAAACTCCCCAGCTCTTGGGGAAGCTGGGCGGTGACTTGTGAGCAAAATGCCACACCCCAACCAAATCCCTTAATTGCTGCTGTTTCCCTGGCCCAGCCCAGTGATGGAGCAGGATCCCAGCACCAGGTGAGCACCTGCCCCTGGAGTGGTGTCCTGCAATGAGCTCTGTGGCTCATGCAGCACCTGCTCCATGCATGGTGCTGTTTCCCAGCCCTGTGTCCAGTGCTATGAGTGCCCAGTGCCAACCACAGCCTGAGCTGCTTGTGCTCATGCCCATCCCATCCTGGGGAGCCTGGGGCTGCTGGGGGTCAGGGTGGGGACATTCCCATCCACCCTGGAGGAGCAATGTGTAGGTGAACCTGGTTACCAGCTTAGGAAGGTTCTGAGCTGTTCATAGTCCATCTCGGTAACTGATCTGAAAAATCAGTGTGTGGTTCCCAGAGGTGCTTGTTCCTTTGGGAATGTGTGATAGCTCAATGTGTGATCCAAAAGGTCTCTGTGATGCCAGGAGGGTTTGTGCTCCCATATCTGCGTGGCAGAGCACAAGGGGTGGAATGAATAACTTGCTCCTTGGCCATCACCTGTGTTTTGCAACATTGCAGGACTCTTTGAAGGCAGGTCAGAGCTTTTCATGGAGTTTGGCAGCTGTGGGTGGCAGACGTGGTGTATCTGATGGAGTTCATGGTGCTGGCTGAGCCTCTTGACTGCTTTGTCCCATCTTGGGTGCCAGTACCCCAGTGTTCCTGGCTGGACCAGCACTTGGGACCCCAGGAGCTGCCTCTCAGCTTTTCAGGGGAGCAGCACTGGTGCTGAGGAGCTGCTGTAACCCCGCTGCAGAGTCGCTCTCTGGGAGCTCTGTAGTGCAAAATGCCTGAGAGCCAGTGATCCCTGCGAGGCAGCAGCACACTGGAGACACACAGCAGGGTCAGACTAAACATCAGCTCTGTGCCAGGTTGTTGACATTTTGTCCTGGAGGAAAAGATCCTGAAAAGGCCTTGAGGAAGCAGTGAAGTGAGGCTCCATGGCAGGATGGGACCTTTGCCCTTCTGGGGAGGCCCTGGGTGGGAGCTTCCAGCTGCTTGCAGTGCTCGCTGCCCCAGCCATGCATCCCTAGGCTTGTGTGAGTTGGGCATTTATCCCAGAAAGGGGAAAAAATCCCTGAGGTTGTGCTGCAGCTCCAGAGCCACATCATGTTTTGGGATGCTGCAGAAGCTGTGTCCCAAGGAGGCAGTGATGGCACTAACCCCTCTGCTGGGCACTGGCATCCTGGGCTGTGCCTGCACTCCTCAGGATGGGCACCCCTCCTGTGGCAGAACCTGCTGGGGAGGTTGCTGGGGCAGGTGCTGCTGACCCAGACATTTAGGACCATGAGTTAAAGTGGGCCAAAAAGAATAAAGACTGGGGTTTACTGAGCTGCTGTTCACTGTTCCTGGGCTGGAAGGGGTTAGTCCAGTTGTGAAAGCATGGGAGACTCTGTGGTGTTGAAAAGAAATTGCATGTGGTGCTTTCACAGATGTGTCCCTCCAGCCATGCTCACTGCCAGCCTCAACCCAAAGCAACCTCATCTTTAGGCTCACTAATCTCAGTCACTGCCCTAGAAACCTGATCAAATATTCCTGTCCAATTCTACCCCTCTGCCTGGTTTCCATGGCAGAACTTCTCCCCTTTTACCACAGCAGGCAGGACTCTCGGGACTTCACTCCTTAAACATACAGCACAGGAGGCAATAAGCCCATAAGGCCTCTTACTAGCAAGGAAGTTTCTAATATCTCTTTTAATTATTTTTTAACTAAATACCACAAGGCAGAATGGATAAAAAGAAAAAAAAAATACCTACAAGCCTATATCCATACACAGTGTCTGCAGATTACCTTAGAAAAGACCTTGTTAAAAACCTCCAAAAGTCCAAATCAGGGGTTTTTTTTGGNCCCTAGAAACCTGATCAAATATTCCTGTCCATTTCTACCCCTCTGCCTGGTTTCCATGGCAGAACTTCTCCTGTTTTACCACAGCAGGCAGGGACTTCACTCCTTAAACATACAGCACAGGAGGCAATAAGCCCATAAGGCCTCTTACTAGCAAGGAAGTTTCTAATATCTCTTTTAATTATTTTTTAACTAAATACCACAAGGCAGAATGGATAAAAAGAAAAAAAAAATACCTACAAGCCTATATCCATACACAGTGTCTGCAGATTACCTTAGAAAAGACCTTGTTAAAAACCTCCAAAAGTCCAAATCAGGGGTTTTTTTTGGTTTTTTTAAGTCACTTTTTGGCTGACTCAGCTGACCATTCTGTTGAGTTTGTGAGATGATGGCATTTGCTCTGCAGCAGGTGTTCCAGGCTGCAGTCAGCGGGTTTATGAATTTTCTAAATATGTCTTTGCTTGTGCTCTATTTTGTGCCTTCAGAGATTTGCCAGGTAGAGATTTAAGCCCTATGGTTCTACAGTTCTGTAGGTTTGGTGAGCAAGCTTTCAGAAGTCTCAGCACAAAGTGCTGGCATAAATGATCCCATTTCATTCTGTCTCCAACTTGATAACTTCTTTTCTCTTGGAAAAGCGGCATTAAACCAGAAAAGAGAGTTTAAGTTCTAGCCCTCCATGCGAGAGGAAGGAGAGAGGACTGTCGCTGTGTTTGGGGGATGGTTTTGCTTGTTTATTTCTTTAGAAGAAAATACAAACACCTGCAGCTTTGGCAGACCTGGGGTTCTTTTTTTTTCTCTGAAATTTTATTATATTTAGGAAATTAGATCTTGATTGTTCTCTTTTTTTTCTGGAAAACTTTTGATACAATTCAAGCAAGGGGAAAAACCAAGAACAACCCAGAGGCTCAAAAAATATTTTAGTCAAACAAACAATTCAAAACATCTATGTTTTGTGTTGGTTCCTTTTAGCAACTGTTTGTCTCCAGATGTATGGCAAATGGAGTGCTTTATGTGAAAATTCAAAGAGTGGTCACTGCTTCAGCTAGCAATGGGCAAGGTTTACATCTCTGTTTATCTTTATCTGACCATCTTCCTGTGGGAAACAGGAGTGAGACAGGAGATCTTAAGGTAAGCAGATTATGCAAGGGGAACTCAATTCAGGATTAAACAACAAATATATATTTAAAAATCTCAATTTAAAAAAAACAACCCAAAGCGAAGCTCTTTTTTGGCTACTATGGGGGTTTTAGATACCAGAAAGCAAAAGCCCTACAACACCTAAAACTCACCAGAGCCACAAATTGCCTGTGACCCTTTGGAAATCACAAGAGATTGTCACCCCTTGGCTTTGTCTGTGCTAGCAATGTTGCAAAGGGCTGACTCGTTCCACAGGAAGAGCCCTTTTTCTACCTGAGGAGGACACTTCAGCTTAGCTGACATGGATTGTCTCTTGGGAAGGATTGAACCTTGTGCCTGTTGGATCACTGCCTTTGCCCAGCTGAGGAGTTTTGCAAAATATGAATGGAGCCTTAGCTGCTATAATTTTGTAGGAAAAAGGGAGACAGTTGCATTGCTGCTTTTGGTCTTGGAAAAAAGAGGCAATTGCAATTGCATATTGTTGTATTTGTGTGCAGCAACATTCAGGGCTGCCCCTATAATTTTATTTACAAATTTGTTTTCCAGAATAAAAAGTTAATTACTCCATATGTGGCTTGGAAAGTAGTAAGAGTAGGATGGATGGAAGTTAAATGGATGTGACTGTTCAAAAAATTGTCTGCCAGCCAGAAAGCAAATGCTAAAGGAAACATAAAACATAATAAGGTTTAAAAAAGTGAACTATTTAAAATAAAAAAAAAAAAAAAAAGGGAATTCTAGTTAGTAACACAGTTTTGGCCATCAAATAGTAACCTCAAAGTTTATTCTTTGGTTGAAGACAGCCCTGTTCTTTCTGTCTCTTTTTCTGGGCTGTCACAAGACGCTCTGGCCATGCTGTGTACCTGTCCTGGGGCAATCGGCCTGCATGAACCAGAATTGAGCCCAGGTTAAAAAACAACAGCTTTTTTGGCCTTGAGAAACAGAACACCTCGTTCCCCTGACCCCCTCCTGCATCTTGCCAAAGGGACTGAGAGACTTCTGTGGGCATGCAGGCTCCCTGTTGCATGGCCTGATCCTTGGGAGAGCAGCTCCAACGCTGCCCCCATCCTCCCTGCCAGTCCTCCCCATGCGAGGTTCCTCGACTGTGCATATGAAAATAACTCGTATGTCCCAGTTTATTATTTCTCCTGAGCAGATGAGAGGGTTGGAGGCCGATCAGAGCAGAGGAGTCTCCTGGTGAGTTCATTCTTCAAAAGCTCGTGACGGCTGCTTCTCGTTAGGGCTTGCTGTAGTGCCAGGAGAAAAGAATAATTCTCTCTGGATTCATGTGCACGTCCCTTTACTGCTGTCCTGGAGTGGCTGCAGCTGCTCTGCTCTTGGGATTTTTCAGACACAGCAACTCTGTGCTGTTTAGACTGCACAGGATGCTGGCAGCTGGAGAGGGAGGGCTCGGGGCAGTGCGAGCTCCCAGCTGTGCAGAGCAGCCACGAGCATGGCACTGACCTGCCCAGCAGTGCCTGACACGCTCCAGTCACGGATGCTGTGATGCATCAAGGAACAATTGGAGCATCCAGGGGGCTCCTAAACAGCTTTATTCTTCCTCACCCCAAAAACCTCAGCTGAAAGCCCCTCAAAAAGTGTCTGGAGTCAGCATGTTTGATTCAACATCGGTGGTTTAAAACTGCAGTCAGCTGTGCTGTGGGATGGGGGGACACAGGAACTGCTTGCTTCCCCTGTCACTCTTGCTGATTGCTCCAGGGTGGTGAATTCCCTCAGGCTGGCTGAGGAGCATTGCAAAGCCAGCCCAAAACAGCAGCCCTGTGTCAGAAAACCTTGCTGCTGGTTGCAGTGTTTTCCACAGGTGCAAGGACTGTTTCTAGTTGTACGACTTGCTGCCACTCTGAATCAATAAAACAACTTACATCCATCAGCAAACAGTGACAGGCCTTTCCAAACCAGGCATTGCAAAAAGGCATTGCATTTTGAGCCCCTTGGAAATGGGCCACTGGAAGATTGGGCAGGAGGGAGAAATGGGTTTTGCAGGGGGGCAGCCCCAACTTCTATTCTTAGTAACTCACTTTGAAAGTTCACTGCTGATTGTGAATTATTTCTGTGCTGTGGCTTCTGTAATGAGTATGTAATCAGTTTTGCTGGCTAATGGTAGCAGTGATGATCACAATGCACAGAGTGAAACATTTAAATATGATGTGGCAGGAGACAATTTACCTAACTGCACCAGTGGCTCTGAAAATGTCTAAAAGGGCATCCTTATTTATGGCCACTCCATCTGCAAAAACTCCACCTGCTCCACCATTTTCTTTGGGTCTCAGTATGCTCGGATGGGCAAAGCACCCATCCTACACCCCTGGGCTCTGCTGTCCTGAGCTGGCACATCAGCAGGTCCCCCTGATGGCTGCTACTGCACCAGCCAGGCTGCAGAAGTTTTCTGCATTTTCTTCTTCATGGTTGTCAGTTCTTGGGGTTTAACATTTTATTATTATTTTCTAAATTCTTGGATCAGTCCCTCAAAAATGTTTTGATGTACAGCTGTAACAAAGTCCAGTTCAAAGAGAAGCTCAAGTGCAAACAAAGGCACCACAACAGGACATGGAGCGTTTCTCTTCCATGTAACTACTTCACTGGGATCTGCCAAAAGAAGCTATCCTACCATTACCATAAAATATGTTTGCATTTTTCAGATGCTCTTGTCTGCTCTCATAAAGAGCAGCCCTTCTGCTTAGTGCTCTGTCTTTCATGGCTCTGGCTTTAGAAAAATTCTTGTTCGGTGTCATCATTCAGACCACGATGTTGACCATTAGCTGGTCTCTGCTCAGTAGCCTCTTACCAAGTTTAAATTTCCTACTGACAGTGTGTGCAAGCTCCTGCATGTGTTTTCATAAAAAACAAATCATAACAAATCAGGGAGGCTCATGTTACTGAAATGTCCTGCTCAGCACCTTTGGAAGAACCGTCTGAAGTCTGCTGGGACCAGAAGAGGGGGATTGGTCCTGGCCTGCAGTGCAGAGCTCTGCCAGGGGGTGTTTCAGCTATGCCCAGCAGTTTTCCCTCTGATTTCCCCTCACTGGCAGACTCCAAGGGTTGGATGGGCTGGATTGTTGAGGCTTTACCTACTGACAGTGGCAGGTTCAAGTGACCTCAGGATCTGCGCTTTCTTCACTCTTCTGTGCTCAGGTGAGCACTTGCCAGGCTGGGTCATCAACTCTCTTTTGGCATCTCCCATTACTTGTTCTGGGGGCTTGCAGCTTGCTGAGGAGGTGGCCCAAAAACTTTTGGGAACTCCTAAACCCACACAGGATGAATACTCCTCTGAGGGCAGTTGCATTGTGATTCACTCATTGCTGCTGGCTGCTACTGAAGAGAACAGGTTCCAAGTGCTGTGGATTGACCTGCCCCAAACTGCACACTTTGCATCCCATGAAGAGGATGCCAATGGATCAATGAGCCAGAGAACCAGCAGAGAGAATGAACCAGGCCCTTCCATTACGAGCACTACTAATTCAGTCAAGGGGCCATTTGTCACCTTCCCTGTTCTTGTGGAGATGCTCATTACTGTTAGTCTTCAGTATGCAAAGCCACCTTTGAAATGTCCTTTCTGGGCAGACAGGGTAACATCTTGCTTGCAAATCAGTAAACCTGTTCAGATGATGTAAAAATGGCTTTTCCAGCCAAACCATTAGCAATGCCTAAGTGTGTCCAAATTGTGATGGCAGCCAGATGCTGCTGCTAAACCTTTACACCACAGGAGTTACGAGCTCCTTGCTGCACAAACATTCTGGTGAGAGTGAGAATCAGGGTTTGCAAACATCTCTTTCACTCAAACAATCCTGATAAACTGATGGAAGACGCTGGGCCTGTTGTGTGGCACGAGCACCTACCCCCAGGGCAGGACACTCACATACCAATATTTCTGTCTGCTCCTGGGCAGCATTGCTTTGTGGTAGAGGTCAGTTTGTAAAGAGTGTCAAGCTAGAAAGCAAAGCAACAAACAAGGCTCAGTTGTGAATGCTCCTGTTGATAAAGTAGCACTACAGCCACGTTTAAAACTTGTTCTCCAATCCTTCCTTCAAGCAGAAGGCCAGATTACAGCCCAATTGCACTGGCCATGCAGTATCCATGTGCCAGGCCAGGACTGCAGCTTGGACAGCAGCTCAGGTTTGTGGCAATCATGAAGACCCTCTCACCCAAAGCATTCCACAGCCATACCCAGAATCCCCTTTCCTGAAGGTACCAGGTACACAGGAGATTTTTGGGAAAAGATGGACAGCACAGGAGCCCTACTGCTCTGCGACAGGCCATACAGTTGGTCCCAGCAGAGGGCTTGAGTATATAATTCCAGAACTTCATTAAAATGTTAACAATTACATATTTTTTCTTATCAACTATTTAAAAATTGATTTTGCTTTCTGAAAAATAACAATGGAATGAGAGAAAATCATCATGCTGAGCCTTTCCTCTGTTTGCTCTTTGTTCTCAGTGAGTTACAGGACCTTCCCAATGAACTGAGATTAAGCCCATCACATTTGCCCACAGCTTCCTTAGTGGATGGATCTGAAAATCACATCTGCTGGCAGCAAATGAGCTGCAGGTACCAGGCAGAGCTGTGTCAGGACCTCTCTGACTGAAACAGTGCAGAACTGGTTCCAGTCCAGGAACAGTCTAACCTGAGAATTTCTGCAGGACCTGGCTCAGGGTACTCCTGCCATTACTGGATACAAAGCCAGATCCTGCTCCCAAAACTGCTTCCACTAGGAAGCATCAGTATTAGAGGACACTGAACTGTTTTTGACACAGCACAAGGTTAGGAATTCAACAACCTTCCTTGCTACCCCCCTCAAAAATAGGAGTGGAATAGACCATGGTAGATGGGAGGAATGAAGGAGAAGAGGCTCTGGTACCTACATCTTCCCTGGAGCAAAGACTTCCCATAACAGCTTGGTGAGTGTTGAGCACACAGCAACATTTTGAGTTTTGCTGCTCTTGTGCTAACCACACTATAAAGGCAAGCAGTCCTGCCACATCTGGATGAGGAATCTGGTTTTCAAGGGAAGCACAGATGAGAAAGGCTTCAAACAGGATCTGATTGACTGATTAAAAACAGATGCTGTGCTGGCAGACAGGCTGCTCTGGATCATCTGATACAATCCCCTTCCCCTCGTTTCTGTACATAATGTCCTTCCAAGCAAAGCCACCTCCTCCATAGCTATGTCTAAATTGCATTAGGAATCTTGGCATTTTTTCAGTTATACATATTGAGAATGGTTTTGCCATTTAAATTATTTCAGGGGGATTGTAGAATCAATCTAGATAGTAGACTGCTTATCAGAAATGCACCTGGTACTCAGAGAGGTGGAGACCACGCTGCAGAGGGCTCAAGGCTGCAGCATTTTAATACCTGCAGTCCTTAACCTTTACACAGCTCTCTCCCCCCTTCTCCTGGAGGAGGGAGCTGTATCAGCTCTGGAATCAGAGAGGAACACCCTCCCCACCACCTCACACACTGCTTTAATTTTAAGCACATGAGCAAAGAAGGCTCCGGATCGCAATCCCGAGGCATGCAACATCTTTCTCTCATTTCACTTTGGAAGGAAACAGCACCTTGCAGCAGGTCTGCTTGCCTCTACCTCCTACAGTTCATCCAGTATGGCTCAGGGCTGCTGTAGCTCCCCCACATCCTCACCTTGGCCTAGAGCAGAGACTGGACACTGCACATTGCTAGTCTCTGGACTCAGTTGTTCATCCCTCTAATTTGGGGATTATTACCTTCCTGGGGAGACTGAAGACAATCCAGTGGGCCAGATGCCATAGGATTGTCTGTGTCTATTGTCTGACTGGTGATATATTGGTGTTAGTCCTCCCTGGCACTGGAGGATCACAAATTGAATTGTTCCAGGTAGTTTTCTTCTTGCCCTCTTCCCCAAATACAGCTGAAACAGTTCCCTTACTGTCCCAAAACTGCACTTGCTAACACTAAGTCACTAAGTCACTGGGGTCAGCTCCTATTTAGCCAGAATCAACATAGTCAGGAATTCCTGTATTACACTTAGAGGTGCAAACAAGTTTCAGACCAGGACTAGCTCGTTGCTTGGTCACAAATGTAACAGGAGATTCATCCCAGAGAGGCCAAGGAAAGGGGATAACTCCTTTTGCTCTTGTTTTTCAGTTTGACAGGGGAGAAGGGCTGGTATCAGCTTGCTGAATAGCAGAACCATCTAAATTAATTTCACATGGAGTGTCTGTTCTCAGCAGCAGGATGCTAATCCTGTGCAGCACTGCAGCCACAGGAGGGCTCAGGGACAGACTGGAGAGAAGGCCTTGTTCACTGCCAAGCTGAGGCAACAGAGGCATCTGCAGAAGGAAAAGCAGGGGTTCAGGCAATCACTGGGGAAGAGATGTCCATGAAACTCAGCAGCTCTGTTTTTGTGAGCAGGAGAGCACAGGATAAAAGAACAGTTCAGGTTCAAGTGTACATGGCAAACAAAGCACAAGAACAGCTTGTCCAGGAAATCTGTGGGTGCCCCATCCCTGGAACTGTTCAAGGCCAAGTTGGACTGGGTTTTGAGCAACACGGTCTAGTGAAAGGTGTCCCTGCCCATGGCAGGGGAGATGGAACTAGATCACTTTTATGTCCCTTCCAACCCAAACTGTCCTGTGACTCTACCAATTCACCCTGGCTCAAAGGCCTGTAGACATTCTGACTTCACCCACAACTTCTTGCCACTTCCCAACAGCATCCAGTTGAGAAACCAGCACAACACATGAGAGCAGCAGCCACCAGGCAATTTATCTGTCACTGCCTTGGCAATTGCTACAAACTCAGCCTGGGCAAATGAGAACAGGTAAGTGCAGACACTGTGAGTCACCTGTCCATGGTCAGACTTAATAAAACATCTAATGGCAGTGCCACTGAGAGAACACAGGATCAGTCAGAACAGGAGTGGCCAAGGAGTGCCTGAGCACCACAGCTCAGTTTTACTGACAACAGTGCTGCCACTCTACCACTGTAACACCCTGGGCCATGCTGAGGAGAATAATGACCCTCATAATTACATTAATACACTTCTCTAAAGAGACTCCCCTTTTTGAGCCAGCAGATGGTGTAAGATGGCTTTAGGCAAGACAATAAACCCTTCATCAGAACTTTAATTCTGCAGTGGGTAGGGAAGATAAAATGCACAGTTATGACATGCACAGACTGCCTCCCTGGCCACCTTCCAGAGGAAAGCATTGTGTCCACCCTTAACTAGGGCAGGCCAGTGTTTGTCACTGCCTAAAACAAATGCAGCTCAGTTGGTTTAATGCAGTTTTTTGCATCTTAGAATTAAGCAATGAAACATTTTAATAGCAGTGAATGTCCCGAGCATTTCAATGACTTGGGTTTTTTCACTGTCACGTAACATTTACAAATGTCTCCATTAAAAACATAAAACTGGTAAATTGTGGCAACTCCAGACTCACTGGAAAATGCAGGATCTTTGCAGTATGAAAATGCAGATCTTGCTACTGAGATTTGCAAGACTTGGGTGAAAAAATAAGATTTAAAGCAAAGTCTTTCAAGGGAAAAATATAGACAATAAAATGCATAGTGCCAAAATCTCCTTTCTGCTTTGCAAGTGCTCTGGAGGCACATTCACACTTCACTGAGCCAAATAATTTCTGAAAATGACTGCACGTTTGGAAAACGTGCAGACCGAGTCCTAACAAGAACTGTTTAGGTTTTATGACTCCGAGCCATCTGTGAGCTAAAGGGACAGAAACCATCTAAAAACTGTCAAGCTGAGAGTTTGGTTTCCACAATAAGCTCTGAATCACCTTTAATCTGCCCATTATGTGCACGCCAGCAATTCTGCAACAGCCCCACTGGAAATGCCAGGGGTGTGAAAAACAGCAGATGGTTACCGGGGGTGGAAGGCTGCACAAATCGTTAGAGAAGCATGGAAAATTCAGTGCTGGCTCTAAAAGTCACTAGGCAAGGGCAGCTGTAAACAGCCAGGTGAAAAGAGGCGGGAGGGACACGTGGGAGCTGCTCTGCACAAACTGCTGCTCTTTCCTTCTCAAAAGCCACCAGAAAAATGCTGAATCAATCACATGTGCACAGACCATAAGGTGCAGTGCTCCCAAGTATTAGCACTAAGAGAGTTTTCCACTGTGCTGGAGTTTCCAGGTTTTAGCAGTACCTTGGATGTGATTATGGAATCACTTAAGGACCCTGAGGGACACTTAGAAAGCAAACCCACTTGCTTTTTATATGTTGTATATATCTGACTGTTATGGCCCAGGCAAGTGATTACTGTAATCTGTGACTGACATAGCAACAGACAGCCCAATATGCTGAAGATTCGTGCAGGACACACAGGGCACTAAGCCAGGAGGCAAAGGTAGGAAAGAAAGGGATCTCAGTGTGGCCTGTCTTACAACTGCAAACAGAAATCATGACATGCAATTAGATGACCAAGAGAGAATTTTTTCCCTGCTTACCCCACCAGTTTACAGTACCTTTTAATAAGCGAGGAGTACAATTTCCAACCAGCTCAGCAGGCATGAATAGCCACCTTCTAAGGCATCTCGCAATGACTTCTGCTAATGCTTAAATAAGGTGGTTATTGCAGAAGTGGAAAACCAGGAAAACTGAATTCTGGTAAAGAGAGATTAGCAGATACAAGTCTGGGCAAGAAAGCAGCTAGAATCAAATAATGAAAATCATACCATCATTTTCATATTCAGTAGTGTTGTGACATTCTTCCTACCAAGGATTTAATTCTTCTGCACTTGGGTCTGCCAGCCCTGATCATGTTTTACAAGGGAGCCTTTCTCCCTCCTCTTTTAGCTTTCCATGGACAGCCCTGAAACACTTTTCACCTCCAGTTCAAGTAACTTCTGGCTAAGTTCTCTTGCATATATCACGTCTGTCAAAAATCAATGAGTGTCAGCGTAAGAGGAAACCAGAGGGACACTGATATCTCCAAGAAACAAACTCTGCCACCAGAGGTTGGGGCCACCATTTCCCCCTCCCCTCCATGCAGTTTGGGCAGATGGCATCCACTTATACAAACATACCTGGCCACAGCAAAGGAGAACATAAATGAGTATAGTTAGAGAAAAGAAACCACAAATGCTTTTCAGTTTTATTCTTACTGGGAGGGTGGCATCCTGACATGGTCCTTCACGTCATCCAATGAAAACTGACAGGGACTTTTTCAAGGCTCCTAGCTCACCTAGCAGTTTATGGGACTAAAACCTGGAGTAATGTTGGCTTGGCTGTAGTGCTCTATCAGCCTGCAGACATGGCATTCCCAATTCCAGATAGTTTTGCTGGGTCAAGACTAAAGTAATCAGTATTAACAAAAAGGGAAAGTAATCAGATGTGAAACACAGACCATATGATGAGTGATGTGTCAGGCTGGTAATACACAGTATTTGTACAGACCAGTCAGAAATGGGTATTACAAACAAAGCTGGAAAATAATAGTAGTTAAAAACATGATCAAGTGCTTTTGATAAACTTCCCAGAAAAGAGAAAGTCTCTTCAGAAAAATAATGTAACAGCTTCAAAAAACAACAGCAGCAACAACAACACAAACAAACAAACAAAACCACATCTAGTGATCTTTAAATCAGCTTTTCCATTGGATAAATATATTTGAAATACTTGTACAGTTCACAGTGGCATAAAGTTCTCTGATTGCTTGAGTGCTTGAAAATATTTCATCAGTAAAAAAATACCAGAGCTGGGGGAGGAAAACCCTCTCTCTGAATTCTGTACATGGGTAAATGCACAGGTTTTGGCAGGCATCAGGTCATTGGATCCATGGGAAACTGGCAGCATCACAGGACTGCAGATCACAAGTCAGGGGATGGAGGATAAGAAGAATAGTAAGGCCCATTTTCCTGCAATGAGAACAGAATAAGCAGTTGAACAGCAGTCTTCTCAATACACCTTGGTGTGATGATCGTGCCATAGAGGCAGAAATAATTAGGTATTCTGGCTTTGTCTTCCATGAATACAATGAGTGTCACAACTCATGCAGGAGAGCACTGTGCTGGTAAACAGGCAAACACAGGCCTTGGTTTTGCCTGTGTTTTAAGCAGAAAGTGCACGTTAAACTTTTGCCATTAAGCCAAAGCTGTGACACCAGGAAGTCACAAATGTTGGCATAGCTGGTGACTCAGACAAAGCTACAAATGCAGACACACAGGTCTGGCTACTACTTTGGAGTTACAACACATAGTCTTTGGAATGATTTTGCCAATGCAAGCCATATTCATGCCACCATTTGGTTAGAGACCTGAGGTGCAGAAGGGAAGAGGAAGAGGGTCCTGTACAAAGGCAGGGCACCTTTCTACTGTTCCATTTTTCCCTGCTGGTTTTTTTTTTTTTTTTTTCCTGCATGCTTGTTAGTATGTGGGGCAGGGAAGATGAAACACAGCTACTGCTTCTTTTTTCCAGTCAGTATAAGGTGTACAGCAGCTAAAACAAATTTTATGTTGTCCACAGGCTGTTAGTGTGTTATGTTGCAGTTTTTGCCTGAAGAAGGGTATGTGCACAGGAGACTGCTCTAATGGGAAAGCAGCCTCCTTAGCCAAGCCCTCTGCTTGGGCTGATGTAGACAAAAAATTTAGAGAATCGTTACTCACAGAACAACACAGACTTTCCAGGAACCTTCCCTCTTCCTTCTGCCCATTCTAAGATGTGGAAGTCAGCTCCCTCAAAGCTCTTGCAGAGCAGAATGGGAGCAGCACAAGATCTGCTCGTAGGGCAGAGACCCGTGGTGGCCACAAGCAGTCACTTACCCTGGCGTCATACTCGAGGACAAAAGGGGGAAGGTCAATCTGTTCTGGGGGTATGGCTGTGAACAACTGCTGAAGGCTTTCCACATAGTGGATTTTGTCCTTTAGCCCTGAGACTGTAAAGGTTGTGAAAAACCATGCTGAGACCTGAAAATAAAACCCCACAAAAACCAATTAACAAGGTGCTGCTTCAAAACCTTCAAGTTCAACGTAATGATCCACAGTGAAACAGGCTCACCTTGAACTTGAAACACTAAAATCACTGCCATGGCACAACAAGGTCAGGAAGTATGCACCACCAACTGCTAGCAAGCAGTGCCTTGAGAGCTTCAAGCTAGTGCTTTCTGACTCTACACTCACTCCTCCCCAAATGCCACCTTAAGGTCCCTTTCTACAGGAAAAGTCCAAGAGTGACAACCATTCTGCTATTTGTCCTCAAAACCTCATCAGTATAGTGGCATGTTTTCACTCTAAGTTTAGCCAGTTCAGAAAATTACCTATTTGACTCTGTCAGGAGCATTTTCAATCCTTTACATTCAAGTTTTCACTTGAAAGAAAGGCCAATTAGAGTGAGAGAAAGGAAGACTTTTGGCTTTTCAAAGATTGTACTGAAATCTCCCTTCTGCTTTGGGTTGTCTGAGTGAGCTTTTGTTTTACGGCCTTTTTTATCAAAGCCTTATTAATTTAACTCTACAAGAATAAGCCTATCAACTTATTCTACAAGAATAAAATTCTACAAGATTTTACTTTAAATATTCACACCTCTGTCTCTTTTGGGTACAAACAGATTATGGAATTTTTGTTCTTTGAAGACCAGTGAGACAGCAATCTAATCCTGCTTAGAGTGACTGACTGCACAAGCTTTACCTTTTCAATCCACCCTCTACAAAATTAAGTACTGTATTAATTATTGTTTATTTCTTTTCTATTCTTTTCCTGGCAGACTGAAGGAAATGAAAAAACCTGTTCTAGAGGTCACAAATGCTCATGATAGGGATCAATCACATGGTCCTGAGAAACCAGCTCTTGCTGACTCTTTTTCAGCCAGGGGTCAGAGCAGATGACCTCCAGAGTCCTTTGCAACCCTGACCATTCTGTCATTCTGTTTGATAATACCTTAATGAATGCAGGAAGTTAACAGAAAAGAAGCAACACTGCAAGAAAAGCCTTGAGGAAAGCAAGAGTTTCAAATAAACTCTAAGATTTAGTCAATAAAAATGATCTGCCTGAATACAACATTAAAGAAAAAGTCAGTTCCTAAAAACTGTCCTGGAAAGACTGTGCTGCCTTCTTAGAACAGCTTATTTTAATGAGAAAGGAACAATGAAAAAGAGAAAAGGAGGTAAAGAACACCACAGAACATTTGTAATCAGTTCATTATTTTGAGGCCAGCATTAGACATTTATGTTAGCAGAAAGCAGGGAGACAAGAATTTACTGGCATCAATTATTCATTATATTGTTCTAACAAGACCTCTCATGAGTGACACTAAGTGACAGTTTAATGAGTGAAAAATACCTTCTCAATCTTGCACCAAAGTAGCACGGATTTCAAGGTGTGTTATGAATGACAATCATTAAACAAAATTGCTAAGGATTTTTAATGTGTAAAAGCCTAACAGGGGATATTTTTGCAGCCATCACAAAACTGCTGTTGGGAAAAGTGTTTTTTCTTTTTCCCCTCCTTCCTACCACTATACAAGCCACTGTAGCTTGGCACCTTACCCAGGAACACAGAGAGAAGGGAGGGAGGCAGAAATGTTTCTGGAGATTTTTTCTATTACTTCTGTTCTTGATAATCACAGGTTATAGAAACAGTAATACGAGAGCAGCTATTTTTTTATTGGTAACAGGATATGGAACTTTAAATTAAACCAAATCTCTGTTAATGCACTGAAAGTAGAGTAAGTTATACCAGAGCAGCCAAAGAAAGTTAAAATCTAGACATCTGCTGAAGTTTCCCTTCATTTTTCTTGTCCTGATATTCTGAATCTAAATAAAAGGCTGACAAAGTCACTTTGCCAAGCTATAAACCCACAGTTTAATGTATGAGATGTCTCCTACAAAAAACCAGCAGCACAGATTAGTTGTGTCACTAATCTCTTAATCTGGACATACCTCAAAGAGAAATTTACTAAAATCTGAGAAATTCTATTCCAGCTGGAAGGATCTTGTGTAGAAAAAAAACCTTAAGTGATTTGTAACAACTTTTGCATCGGCATCTGATCTCAAGAAACTGCTTTTAGGATCATTACAGAAAAACAAACCACAATTTGTTCTTGATAAATACAAAGAGTATGATGATTATGAATATCTAATTTGAGTCTTGGAGTATGTTTCAGCTTTGAAACATTCTTGATTCACAGCCAGTTAATGAAAACTGAATTACTATGGGTGAGACTGTTTCAGATCCAGCCATTTATAGTTCAGTTCAGAATGCAAGCTCTAAAAACTTTGTCTGGAGAGCTCTCAGAAGAGGGGAGCTGAGAGGATTCACATAAAAATGCCTCCAAAAGCCCTTTATTTATCTATCAGCAGCTTTATCAAAAACAAACAGGAGGAACTTTGCATGCAAGAGTACAAAGGAACTTGTGATGGCACTTCATGGGTACCTTGATCTGAGGCCTGGCAGCGAAGCGCTCATGCAGCAAGAGCAACTCCAACCTACAAAACTGTTGACATCTATACTATGATTCCATGACAAGCACAGCTCCCTCTCACACATCACAAGAACACTCCAAGCATGAGGAAAGGCAGGAGCACTGTACAATGTGTGTACAGCGGCTCACCCTGCTTCAGTTACTCTGGGTTTTAGGATAACTGCTGAACCTTGCCCCTGCACACCAAACTCCTTGTATTCCAGAGAAGCAATTACCCTCAGAAAACACATAGTTTACAACAGTTTCACACCTAGAAACTGAGCAAAGAATTATTGTTGGCACCATAAAGTACATGGAGAACTACGCTGGTTTCCTAGGGATGGATATTTTCCAAAAGATGATGAAAAGCCTCTTGATCCCTTTTAGCCCATTAATAAGCAAAAGTGACTCTAACAGATGGCAGCCATCCACTGTGCCAGGATTCAATCCTGCTGTGAAAGGGACAATTTAAAACAGACATTTAAGACCTGTGTATGTGGGTGATGAGTTTGGGAAGTCACATGAATGCACAGGCCTCCCTCCTGAATTTGAGGCATGGGATATTTCCTACTACTTCTGGGGAAGGAAGCAAGTAAGTGATCCAAATAGGAAGATGAAACAATAGGAAGATCCAAACAGTTTTGAAGAAATTTGAAGCTTTTGAAATTTGAATTTTTGAAATTTGAAGCTAGCAATCTTCCATGGCGACAAGAGCCCTGAAAGAGCCAAAAAAAAAGGAGGGGAAAGAAAAATCATTCCCTCTTAGCAGCCATCTTCTTCACCATGCTTTCTGCTGCATGTTCCCCATCATGTTTCATAAGCTGATAGTCCATGCAACAGTCAGAAGCAATCCTGCTTGCCCTTACAGTTAGAGAAAAGATTGGCAGAAAGACATGGACATTTTCTTTTTGCCGCCAGCTGTGCTGCCAGAATAGGATACAAACCAGTATTATTTCCAGCAAGTCAGAGAACTCTGTGTCTCTCACCCTCCCTGCTTCCCACCAACCATCTGCTTCGCCTACAGATCTGTTGAGTCCCACTGCAGTTTCCAAAGGGACAGACAAGATGGCAACAGACACCAGTGAGGATGAGTTGTCATCCTCCAACAACAACAAAAAAATGTTTCTCAACTAAGTAGAAATGTATGGGAAGAGAGGAGGGGGGTGAAGTGCTGCTGAGAATCTAAAACACTAGTACTTCCTAGCTTCAGCTTTTCCACTCAACTTTGTGACCTTAGTAATGTTCTATGCCAGCTCCTACATTTTTATGAGTATCAGAGCTGGAAGCTCTAATTCTAGGACACAGACCTCTGATCTGTATCCTGTGGGAGTAATGAATAACCTAACAGAAATTGGAAGCTATGCTGTTGGGAAGCCTCAGTCTTATCTCCATAAAAACAAGGAAGCTCCAAGTCTCATGGTGTCCCAGCTGTGCACAGGCAAAGAAAGGACTCTCTGGAAATTTAGCAGTCAAAGAAATTCTTGCTGCACATGTGCAAACAGATGTGTTTTTCCAGGCATATAATTTTCTCAAATTTGATTAATGTCAGCAAAAAGCAGAATAAACACAGAAGTTAATCTTACGTGAACATGGAGGATCAGATTTCTGTTTTAATTGGACAAACAAAAATTCTAAGAAGGGCTGCTGCTGCCACTTAGTTCATCTGAAGTTCTCAATGCTGCTGCAAAAGGAGTAGCAGATGTGAAGTCCAGAAGGGAACCAGCTCCATCTTCTGTTGCCCCACACACATCCCAGCCAAAGGTAACAACTTAGTGCATGACAAGTTCAGGTTTTTTGTCTCCTGATGGATTAAAAGGACTTTTTCTGCACTCCATCAAAGGCATTCTTCCCATCTTTGCTGCTCTCCACTCTAACCCTTACTAACCTCACTGCTGAGACTGCTCTCTGCCCGTCCCAGGGCAGCTCTGAAGCAACACACAGGACACATGTGATACCTCCTGTGGTGAAAGGAAAGGTGAAACATGGAGGAGATGGACTACGCAAAAAAGAATTCCCTGAGTGTTTGGTCATGGTTCATCACCCTGACAGCCAGCCAGCAGGAGAAATGACAAGATGTTTCCCTTTGAAAAAAACACGATTCAAAGCTTCCACCTCTCTCTGGCAAGACCTCACAAAAACCAGGGCACAGACAGCATGCACTGCATTGGGGTTCAGCTTATCACAAAGGCTGGAAGATTGCAGCTGGATCAAAGATGGGATGAATTTCAAGTTCTGACTGTGGATCCAGAAGACACTGCCTAATTTTGAGAATCTTCTATATGTGTCCATTTTCTTCATGTTACAGGCTTATGTGCTACTTCACCAACATGCAAAATACACTTTTCTTTTGTCAGATTTACCTTACCTTTGAACGAAATGTTGGGTGGACAAAATATAATGCCTTCAAGTTTCTCTTGTACCTGGTTTAGAGAAAGAAAAAAAAATATTTAAAAGTGAATTCTAACTAAGGTCACCTACACAAGCCAATTGTCAAAAGACACCACTTTTCTTAAGTGCCTGTGATGTTATTTTACAAAGTTAGATCTAGTGTAAGGGCAGACACCAGAAAGTAAATGTAAAGGGAAAAAAAAAAAAAAGGCAGAATGGTTATTTTTCAGTTGAAGATATCACAGCCTTCAGTCTTCCAAGTAGGAAGTGAAAGAAAGTTAAGGACAAATTATGACTGCCACTTGTTACCCAATCCTCTCCTCTTGCAACCAGCAACACACTTTAACAAAACCAGGCTCCAAAAGCTCCAGCTCTGGATTGTGACAGACAAGACAACCAGAGTGCCTCCCGAACAGCTCCAGAGGGAGACTGCAGAGGACAGAACTTCTGGTTAAAAAGATGGACTTGAGAAGGAAAGAAAACACCTCTTCCTTCTTCTTGCCTTTGTTAGTTACTTAGGTCTTTGCCCAAGCCAAACTCTCTCAGAAATAAATGGGAAACCAGATTCAGGGAATAACAAATATTTGCATAGCACAGAGGAAGACCGGAACACGTTCTTTTCCTATTGACACTCACTTGGCATCAACAACATCATAGAGTTTCTTCAGGAAGTTAGAGTCTAGTTGATTGTAATCGTTTGTGAGCGTATGGAAGTACACCAGGACATACTCTTTCACTGCAATATGATCCATGACATGGATGAAATACAGAAGAGCCTGAAGCAGAGAGGAACAAAATTTTTATTTGCAAAGAACTCTTTCACTGTTGCATTACACCTTAATATACTTCCCTTATTTCATCTAAAAATCAGGAATCATGAGGCTGGATGGCATTACATCTCAGCTACAAAAGCAAGGCCAGCATTCCAAGTCTTCAACCTGACTGTAATCACTTGGAAGTCTTTTGTTTATCTGACCTCACAGATGGAGATACATACTCGCTGTTTTCCTGAAGAACTACATTTAACTCACTACATTTCACTCTTCACATCTTGGCAGTTATAGAAGCATGGTAACTTTCTTATTGAGAAGAAAAAGCAGTCCATAGTAGCCCTGTTTTTGCTAAAAATAGCCTCATTGAAAAGTGTCAGCCCAATGCACAGATAGCTCTGTAAGGGTATACATTTTTATCTGCCTATAAAAATACTTTCTAGTTAACATCTTAAGTCTTCTACAAATGATGGTTCTAGTATTAACACCAAATTATCCTTATAGTCAGCCTTTTCCATCCAACACATTCATATGTAACCTACACAACTCTAGTTTTACCTTTTCCATGTCTATCAGTGTTACGGGGATATTCCTTCCAACCACCACCATCACAGTGCGACCACAGTTATCTACACCTACAAAAGAATGAAACATGTCTCAACTTCACTCAGACATGCCAGCTTTTGTAGCTGGTTCTTTCTCCCTCAAACCAGGGAGAAAGATCCTCAGCTCAGAACTTTTGCAATGCATCTGGTTTCCAACAAAGGAAATATGCTTAGTTACTGCTCTCACTATATCAGTGCCCATTCTGATAAAAACCCCCATGTATCACATCTGAGAAACTTAAGGACTGCAATTTTATGTTGCCTGTGTACTCCATATTTACCTAAATATCAAATTATAACATGGCTTTTATTAAAAGAAACCCCTTCACTTGTGATTCTACCACCAAAGCAAAACTATTCCTAGAAACCAGGCTCTGAACTCCAATGCAGATTCCCAGAGCACGCCTCATGGGCCTCCTGCAGCCCACAGAGCTTTGTCTAAGGCAAAGATAAGAATTGAAATTTTCAGCTACTGAGCAGAAAGTACCACACAAACTTGGTATTTACACAAAGATCAAGGTAAGCTCTGGATTTTCATGAGGCCTAAGAGATCAGCCAAAGTGCTGAACAGATCTCTCTCTTACTCTCCAGAAACACAGCTATGCTTTCAGCATGAAATCTTGTATGTGTAAGTCCAAAGAAAATATTTTTACTTGAAGACAACGTAGATCAGTCATCAGTACCCCAAACTTACCTGTCTGGTACAAAGCTTTAAGAGAAGCAATGTCAGAGAGGTCTTCAGCTCTTGCCTGACACAGCCAGCGATTATAACTAGAAAGTCAAAAACATCTGGTCAGATCTAATCCCCCTTTGGATTAGCAGTATAAGCCTGAAGAGGTATATGGGAAGGGAAGGACAAAACAAGCTTTTTCTGACTGAGCCCTCTCTGACGTTCCTGTTTTCTGACCTATGGAGCAACCATCAAGTTTTTAAAAAAAGAAGTGTTAAAAAATAAAATTTAGTGTCTTAGTTACATGCCTAATGATTTTCACTCAGGCAATTAATACATATTAATACGTATCAACTAGTAACTACAGGGGCATTGCATTTGGGCTGCAAAGATCTCAGAGGTTTTTCCATTTAAATATGGCAGTGTTTAAAAGACAGAAAAAAAAAAAAGAAAATTTGTTTTAAAAGCCTAGATGTCAAACACAACTATGCAGCAACCAGTTTTGTGAACAACTGGTGAACAACTTAGTGCCTTATCTGACAAAACAAGACAACACCAACACTCAAGAGGTGTCCAGCATGGAATCACCTTCTAAAAAAGTGATCATGTATATTAGGGTACCAGGGCAGGGAGGGGGAGAAAGCCTGAGCTTTCTTTTATTTATCATATGGAAGAAAAGTGTTTTGCTATCTGCCCAGAGCCTCAGGAACAAGTGGGCAGTATCAAAAGCAGGGGATCCCACTACAAAAAGTGGTGACAAAACAGTGACATCTTGTGGCTAACAGGAAAGGCAGCTGGCTGGATGCATTGTTCGTCACAAGCTTCCCTTTTTCTCCTACTGTCCTGTCCCTTCTCCCTTCAGGCCAGCAATCCAGGGTGACACCAGGCTTTACCTGTATTTGCTTACTGGAAGATGAAGCTTTACAGGTAACGAAACCATCATTCATAAGGGTTGGTCCTAGCTAACACAAATATTCACATGAACAAGCAAATTCTCACTTCCTCTGATGCTGTTTCTGCAGTGCTGCCTCTGACAACTGTCCCTGAAGGATGAGGCGCCTCTGTTTATCAACGTCTCCCTCCATGCGGGCAAAAGCATGGGACCCAATGAAAGACAAATCTGCCTCCAGACCCTCTTCATCTGAAGCATCTGCAGTAGAAACAAAGATGGTAAAAAATGTTTGGGCTGTGTACAGGACAGCAATGCTGCTGATGGATTGGTACATTTCCCAGTGAAACAGCACAGTCATTACCCTACAGACTAACACAAAACCCCTGAGGTACCACAATGTGGCTCTGAGGACTCACCAGCACCACTGGCAGATCACAGCATCTGACTGAGAACCACTCCCCTAAAACATTGGTTTGCCTGGAAACTAACTGGGAAGTCCCAGTCATCAGCTCATAAGAAAGGGTTTACTCTCCCCAAAAACAAGTTCTGGAGAGAGTGACTTCAGCTTTACAGTCATCCCACTTGAGCTGTACAGTCATCCTCCTTATCAAAAGGGGGAAAATTAGAACACAGAGGCACAGATGCTGCAGCTTTATTCAATTTAGAAGCTGTACTGTAGAAAGGGCTCACTTGTATCACTGACACTTCCTGAACAAATGCAGTAGTGATCTGAGTGTAGCTATTTTTATAGTATTGTTTACAACACGACTGGGTGATGAAATAAAAGAGCACAGGCTCGCTTGCTGGTGACAATACCAGAATGCTCCACTGAATTGATGTCAGGCATGTTGCTAAGACTTCTAGCACTCTCTCTGGGCAATCTGGACAGGAACCAAGTTTCCCCTTTTAGCATGATATGCTATAGTAGCAATGGAACAAGAGTGCAGGATTCCACTATACAAATTCACTCTCACCTATGCAAATCCAGCAATTTTTCAAATTATTAGCTAGTGGCTGAATACCTCACACTCATCAGCCACAGCAGCAAACATCAAACCTTCAGCCTTATCCCAACTGGCTATGCAAAAGCAGAAAACTGAAATTAATTTCAGGTTATCTGCTTTGGATAGTTTAAGGCTGTAAAACTTGCACATCACTGCTTAACAAGTAAGGCAGAAGGTGCCTGCTGTGTCTGTTAATATATGATATTGTTTTGCTACCTGTATCTCACCTCCACCCTGACTTCTAGGCAACCTCTTTACAAACAGACTTTCACTGAACTTTGATAGCCCCCTCCACACACTGATCTCTGTGTTCTTCCAGTTATTTTACATCTCTTAGGGAGTTTCTGCTAGTTTTCATTGCCCATCTACTTGCTGGATGCACTGTATCCCTGCTGTATCAATAGAATCGTATCATTTGAGACAACGTTTGCTAATACATAAACAACACTTTGCTAGCACACAAGGCAGACCATTAACCATAACACATTTTTCAGTAAGGGGGTGCTCAAGATTCTGCAAAAACACCTTCAAAGATCCTAATCACCAAATAAGAAAATCCTAATCAGAAAAATTTACAAAGGGAACAAACTACCCACCTCTTCCACCAAGAAAGGAAAAGACAGAACAGCTCTACTGCAGTTACTGCTGAGGAACACAAGAAGCCAAGGAGCTTGAGAACTGGAATCATTATAACCTGACTTGGGTGAACTGAGGTAGGAAAACATCACTCTCCATCCTCTTCTGTTTTTCCAACTGACTTTCTCACAGAGAGGTACTTATTCCAAAGCCCAGTTCCAAACTCACCATCGGGAACGCCTGGCTTTTCAGTGATCCTGATCTGCCGCTCCGGTACTACCGGCTCCCCTTCTGCATTGCCAATATCTGCAGGGAGGTAAGGCAAGGACTGCACCTCTTCTTCCAACGATCTCGGGAAATACAGAGGCAGCAACTTCTGGTAAGTGGCCTACAAATAAGAAAAATGCATGAAGGGTCTATCACACATCCGTGCTCTTTGCTTAAACAGCGTCTGCCTTTGTAGCAGGGAACTTCTCAGCAGTTTGGGGGCAAAGTACTGCCTCCCTCAATGCTTACTCTGGGCTGTGAGCTGGGAATACCTTACCAAGTAACCTTGATAAAGGTTAACTTTTTGGATTTTTCTGCCACACTGGCAAATGACTTTGAGAGGACTTTGCTAAAACCTGTGTGAAGTCAGGTAGATTGCAGCTACTTTAGCTTTGTAATGAAGTTAAAATACACAGAGACAACAGATGTCAGCAAATGTTGCTTACATTAAAATGAACCACTAACGCACGTCACCTTTAGTGATCGGCCTGGGAAAAAAGAAAAAGCACCAACCAAACAAGAAAATACCTCCCCACATGAAGGAAAATAGTGAAAATCTCTACAGAATATATTACTTCATGGGTTCTCTCCAACTGATTAGCAGTTTTACAACCCCCAACAAATTAGTTATTTTACTTATCCATATGCCAGAGAACGTGAACACAGTGTGTGTGTTCTGCACAGGAACAAATTTGATGTACAAGGAAAGTCAATACTCAAACTGCCTGCATCTCAGAACACAGATCACTAAATGTCAAATTTGCTGTTCCAACAAGCCAGCAAGCAGTGTTTCAGATCTTTGTAGGCAATTTGTAGGGATGCTGAACTGGCCCTCTTCAAGCACATCTTTGTGTAAGGAGGAAACTTTGTGTGAGGAGTTTCCTTTCTGGCTAACAGACAGGATCCAGCAGACCTGCATGCTATCACCTCCCATACTGCTCCTTGTCCACAGCTCAGCAACACAGAAGCCAGAAGCAGAAAGATTCTCAAAGTGTCCATAGTGACTGCTAAGAGCATGAACAGTTCTAGAAAAGAGGCTATGCTAAAAAGGAGACAGAAGGATGCTGCAAGTCCAAAAATCTATGTGATCTGAAGGGGAAATCCAAATCCAGCTTTCCTGCTGTGGAGAAGATCAATCATTCCCAGGAATTTTGGTGGAATGAATGCCAAGAAGATACCTCTTCAAGCTCAGAGACAGCAAACACCACCTTCTCCAGGGTTTCTCCATGAACCTCCAGAAACCTCCTAACTGTGCCTGCAAGGAAGCAGATTAAATGTAGTTAGCAAAACAGAAAGAGAAATCTACACACACAGCTACAAGAATTCAGAGTGCAGAAGAGAGATACATCTCTCCTCATACTAAATAGCCCCACAGGCTGTAGGGAAGTGTGGATTAAGTGGTGGTTTAACACACCAAATGGATTGCTGGGAATATTGGAAGTTCCATCTCCTCTCTCTCCTGATGCTGCCTTTAAAGAGAGGGACAAATAGAGAATAAATCTCTCTGATTTTAGCTTACTGGGCATTCCTTACACTGTGAAATGTGATTCAACGGCCCTGAAAAATCAAGCCAAATCCTTCCTTTAGACAGTCCTGTGCAAATTGCTAAAACCAGACATTCTTAGAACAAATCACTCTGTCCTAAGTTATCAGCAAAGCAATATAAGCAAGCTACAGCAGAGGTTGGTTCAAGGCAGGCTCAGCAACACAAAATCTCTGGAGTCAGCTGGGCCAAAGAGGCATATAAAAATTCTACTTGTAAATCATGAGAGAAAGTGTCCAAACAAATTGGTTGGTATGGGAATATTTTATCAAGTAGCACACAGACTAACAGAGACAACAGAAGACAGCAATAAAGGAAGTTATCTACAGAGAATACTTTTGTGGGAGTTCAAGAAACAGCAGAGAGAAAAAAGGAGCTATTTTCAAATACTTCCTGTGTGCTACTGTACACAAATTCCAGTGTAATTTTGTTGACCTGCAGCATTAATTTACACAGCAAATGCAGCTGTGCAGTTCCACAGCAAACGTGCAAAAAAGCCAAAAGAAATGGGGAAAAGTAGGAACCAGTATACAAGTATATATACAAGAGTATATAATATTCTTGTTTGAGCATTTTTCTATACTTTATTTTCAACCTACCATGTTTTCTGATTTGTTTTCAGTGGTCTTCATTTTTTTCTTTAATATAGTTTCCTCTTGAGCACAAGGAAATTTGAAAACTTTTAGCAATGCTGTTTAGTAAGAATTTCCATAAAACAAATAACAAGCCTAAGAACCATTTCCCCTTGTTTATTCTGAACTGGCATGGTTTGATGGTTCTTATTCTGGGAGACAGTGAGCAGCTGATTCCTTTTCACCATTTCCATGCCACTCATGAGTTTACAGACATCTATCACATTCCCCTCAAGTCAGGTATATTCCAGTCTGAAAAAGTCTTGATCTCATTTCACTATTTCTTGCCTTTTTCTATTCTTGTTGACCTCCTCAACTTCTCTGTCTACTATACTCTTTTTGAATGTGCAGCTTTAAAGGGTGAACAAAGCACTGCTTGATTGCAAAACATTCTAAATTTTGTTGTGTCTTACTCAGCTTGCTGTTTTGAGCTCCTCTGAGCTGTTGTTTTCATGGAACTATTATCATATCAATGTTTTGCTGCCTATAATCAGCCCATCACTTTGCATGTGAGGGCAGAAGCCTGTAGGAGTCAGAATCAGTGGGAGAAGGATATCGCTTTACATTTGGATGTGCTGATGACACTAAAACAGCAGATGAAATTCACTGTTGCCCGAGTCTGCCTACAAGTATTCAACAGTAAGGCCTCATCTTGGCTGCTCGGAAAAAATTTCTATTACCAGCAAACTCTCTCACCTCACTTTTAGCACCTTTTTCAGGTCATAAATTAATACACTGAAGAATGCAAGTTCCAGCACAGATTCCCATGGATTTTTACTGATGAGATCCCAGGGATCCTCATTGACAGAAAGGATAATTTGTTTTTATCTTCCATCTTCTGATCGCCCATGGAATGCCTTGCCTTTTTACAGGCTCTCATGAACCACAGACCCCTAAGAAAAGGTTTCCCCATTTCAAGAGCAATCTGTCAGAGGTAAGTGACCTGCTGCCACCCAGTTTATGCTGTTTTCCAACACACTTACGCAGTGCTATGTGGGTTGCATCCTCCAAAGGGTAGCATCTTTTCAGAGTGTTAATGACACAAAATCCTACGGAGCACATTGCCTGTTCCCTGGAATCCAGAAAAAGAGAAACAAATAAATAGACAGCCAGGTGCAAACAAATGTCTGTCAGGACAGTAGGGAGCATCATTAATTCCTTCCCTGGCTCTAAGCAGCAGTAATCCTCTTTCAAGTTTTTGCAGGAGGATTCTTCCCTGGCAAGATGCACATAGCCTCATTAAGTACAGGAGAAAACCATTTATTATTCCCCACTGCCTCCTCTGGTGCTTGCTTTCAGATTTCTCCTTCTAACTCAGCTATGTTGTTCCTACTATTCTGAATTAAGTTCTTCCTTTAAACTTCCTGCAATCCTTGCTCAAAATACTTTTATTCAAGACTCACAGTAAGAAGAAGGGAAAAAGAAGGTGCTCTTCAACGGATGCACACGCCTGTTTCTTCCCCTGACCAATGATTTTGTTTTGCTAGAGGTCTGGACACAGGCCACGGTGGCTTACTCCATCTTAGGTATGATTAGACAACCATCAGAATGGAGTGACACATACTTTAGGATCAGTAAGATGCTTCCAGCACTGAGCCACATTTTCAGAAGAGTAAAGCAGAGCTGCTGGCAACAGTAATCAAAGGGGCTTGAGCAAGCTCAGAGATGGCAGACAATTTCACAAACATCAGAAGTTACTCTAGAAAACAGATTGGCTGGAAGACGTTTAGTATGCAGAAGTATAAGAATTTTAAAATAGTTTTTAACATGTTTAAAATAGTTTTTAACATTTTAACAGGCCTGAATTTGCATGTAACTTCTGATGCAGAACAAAACTGGCACATGCTAAAAACTGTAGCTGTATGAGAATGAAACAGTTACTACTGCTCTGTAATACAAAGTCCAACCTTGGAAGAATTGATCTTCCCAACTCTAAAAAATTGTTATGTATGCTTTCTGACATTGCTCTTGCTCAGGTGAATTTTATGACTGCTACCACTACAACAGTTATCACAGGAGAAGAACAGAACATAGAAAAATAGGAAGAGAAGCCCCTGTTAGTTAAGAGGAAGTAGAAAATACTGCAGACTAAAGGGGAAAAAACTACAAACCTAGCTGCTGCAACTGTAGATTTAGAAGTAACCTTATACCCTGAGTCAGAATTTTAGCTGTTTGCTGTACAAGGGCAGAGAAGCCAAACACACAAACTGACAGAGCAGTTAGATCTGCCTGTGGTTGTGTCCACATGAAGTTGCTGCCGGAGCAAGCTCATTTAACCCTTGTTGCAGCACAGAACCCAAAGCAATTGTTAATGTTTCTCTCTCTGTGTGCTGCACAGCTCTAGCTACCCTGTGTCACGACTGGAGCCAGCCCAGATCTCCCTGGGCATTTTACCTACACCACAGCAGAGATAACCGACTGCGTGAAGCACACCACGAAGCCTCCCCTGTTCTCATGCCCAACCAGACCCGGCACACACGAGAAGACCTTCACAGAGGTGAGATCCCTGAGCAGAGCTGTTTCCAGGACAGCTGTGCCCCGGCTGGCAGCCCCGGGTGAGCTGTGCTGTGCTTACTTGGCGAGCTGCAGGACGTTGCGGTAGCAGCTGTACAGGGAGCTCTCGGCCGCCGTGCGGTAGCGGCTCTTGTACTTGGGGCCCACGGTGTGAACGATGAAACGCGCAGCCAGGTTAAATCCTTTCGTCAGCTTGGCCTCGCCTGTCCTGCAGCCTGGCACACAGAAAACAGCAGGGTAAGTGGACATGCCATGGGAAGAAAGGCAGAAGTATTCAAGCCCTTGTCTTCCTCCAGTCAGACAACTCCACTTCATACACAGAAGTCGGCGTTTTAGACATCAAATAATTAAGGATAGCACCCGATCTCATACCAGCTGCTTAGCACTTCGTCACGCTGAGGAGGTGAGAACTGTGCTTGTTCCTCTCAATTTTAAAACTATGCATATAAGGACTAACCAGATATTGCTAGAAATTCTGTCTTAATTGCAGTTCTTGCTACACTACTTACAGGGCAAAGGAAGAAATTATTTAATAACGTGCAGAGAACGGATGCACAAGTATGCCATGCAGCTAGCAACAAAAAACCCTTCTGAATTTAAGAACTTGGTTTGGGAACACCACTTTTTGGATAAAATTACTACAAGTCTCCTTAATCAAACAAACTAATCATTGACTAAGCTATTAAAACTGAATAGATAATACACATTTAATTTATGCTCCCAGAATGGGGTAGGCTTGCTTTATTTTGCAAGTTTCTTCATCTCCACAGGGCAGACATATGATGCAGCTCATACTCTCTGGACAGACTAGTTGTCTAGTCCCAAGGAAAGGAAGTTAAAGCAATACATTTAATTGCTCCATTCCCAGCACCCTCCAGTTACAGACTCAAGGAACAGATTCTGGGTTTGAAGTCTGGCTTTCCTTCAGCACAGGGAAGAATAGTCTGCTAAACTTCCCCTTCTTCACCTAAATCTAGTCCACCCCAGGTCTGGACAGCTAAAGCAGTGCTTCCACTCTCTCTCTTTCCCTACCCTCAAAGACAACTATTTTCCAACCTCCTTCCTTCTGCTTGTGCAGCTGCACTTCAGCTTTCTGATCTGACTGAAAACCAGTATTTTCACTGGATTAGCTTTCAGCCTGATCTTCCCATAGGTTGCTGCTGCCCACAACAGGGAATGAGACAGGAAGAAGCAGCTGCAGCCACCCTTTAGGCAGCAGTGCTGCAGCAGCTTGGCTTAAGCTGCCCATTGAACAAGGATGTTCATCTCTCCCACTCCACTCTTTCCTTGTAGTGCTCAGGCAAGCTAGCAACAAGTATGAAAGTGTATTTTATGGGAAGAGACACTCTAGGTTGAGAATATCCCTTACCCAACACTTCAAGCATATCTTTTAAATGGCAACCACAGGCTGCCTTGAAGCCAGCATCTTGTAAAGTTTTTGATCCAACAAATCACATCATTAGGTTCCACAGACCTCCAACGTGCTTCTTCTGGGTTAATCAGAAGGAAGAAAACACCATACTGAAACTAAGCATACCCTTCTGAATTCCTGTATAGCCCCTAAGGCAGTTCAAGAAAGCAATTAAATAAGCACAATACGGAAAAATTAAAGCCAAACCCAAAACATGTATCAGATATCAAGTTACTTTTCTTCCTCTGTTGTCCCCACGCCTCACAACCAGTGAAGAGCAAGCAAAGGCCTGTAGGAAAAACTTGTGAAAAAAAGAATGAAGAAAGTTTGATTGAGGTGTAGTTGTGAATTCAGTAGGGAAACCAATAAAATCAGGGAAGCAGACGTAGCATTGGTAATCTTTAACAATACTCAGATCACACTTCATACTTCCCAAGGCATTCTGCCTGGAGATGTCTATACAACTTACAAAACTAAAATGAGCAGTAGGTATTATTCTTATTTTAAGATACAAGGTGAGGGGAGCTGCACAAGCCAAGGTCTGTGGCAAAACTGGGGACAAAGTCAAGATCCTATTTTTTATCTGATAATATTTCAGCTATTAGAATAGCTTTTCTCCAAGTTTAAAAAGGAAAGTCTGAATCCTCTACATCATATGTGTGGCAGAGAAAAAGCATGACTGGAGCTGGAAGACTTCTGCCACAGAAGGTCTTTACTAGACTGCAACAAGTATTTGCTGACAAGCAAGCTTCTATCAAAAGCACTTCACCTGCAAGCCTGCCCCTGGCTGTAGTATTTCTGCATGGATCAAGACTGATGCTGCTCTCAGGAGCATACAAGTTAGCTTGAACCTTATAGAAGGCACAGGCCTTCCAAGAGTCAGCATGTCACATGCTTTCAGATCATTATTTTTCTTGGAATCTATGAAATGTGAATATATACCAATCAGCAGGAATAAAGCAGGAGAGACTTAATGAAAATGCATTTTACAGCTTTAGAACACAGACCATGCACTTTCACTCCTTCAGCACAAACATTCTCCAATGAAAAAAATGTCAAGGCTAAATGGGAAAGAGGGCAAAAAGGAAGCAGAGGTGACAACTGAATCCTAAACTGATTTCTTAACTAAGCTCTCCATTCCCTTCTGCTACTGTGACAAATACACTAAGGGTGCTCAAATGCCAAATCTGTAACCCAGCCTCTCTTTACTCCCACACACAACATGTCAGTAGGGTGTCACAGGAGAACTGATTTCCATAAAGCTCTTGGCACAAGATTAAAAGAGAACTGTCTTCACAGGGAGTTGTGAGCCTGCAGAATGCATTACAGGGAGAAGACATAAGTGTTTTCACTGTGGTAGAAGATGCAAAACTACGCACAACAGCAGGGTAAAAGGGAATTTAAGAAGCTGAGCACAACAACTCCCTACAGAGCTGACAGATCTCAGACTTCAGGACGCCTTGAAATGCAGCCTCTCTCTTCCCACTTCTCAGTGCACACAAGAAAAATTTTAGAATAGTTCTGGCATATATAGTGGGGTCCCAACTATTCTAGAGCACCTACTGTATTGTAATTTCCACCCACAGCACACACTGAATTTTTGCTCTGTTATGAAATGGTTACTTTTCCTCCTGTTTTATTTCTAAGTTACTCAAAAAAAGCAAACCGAATCAGCAAAAGATGATTTTATAGAAACAGGATTTCTATTCAATTGTAATTTAGGCTATGAAGAGTTTATATTAGAAATATGGCTCTTCTATATTAATTTTGTTACTATGTAAGGAGACCAAGCTGTAATCCAGAGTGAGCAGTACCACACAGAGACCTCAAAATTCAGTTCAGTACCATAGTTCCTAGAGATGTGAATTTTTATCTGTAAACCATATTAGCCTTCTGTATGACCTTGGATTACTATAAACTCTTGTTTGTCACACACAAAATAAGGAAATTCTTATTCCCAGTGCCTGTTAGATGAAAAAAAAAGAAAAAGGCTGAGTATTCATCTCCCATTATCAGCAATAAACTTTGTTAATAAAGACTCTAGGCAAGCCTCATCCATTTATAGAATAGCCTTGCATTAGGGCTGCTCTTGTAGCTTTCCAGTAAAGTCATTTGTTGTACACAAGAGACAAATAAACCAACCAACTTAAGAAGTCACAAAGATTTCATTTAGACATGCAATGTTTTATCAATCCATCTATTATTATATCTTTCTGAAAGACTGTATTAATATCTTGAAAGAGGATACATAAAGTGCATGATAGAATCCACTTAATTTCTTCAATGGTGAACTTCAGTTTCTGTCTTTCATAATGTCTACACACTGAACACTATAAAATCTCAAGATGTACAAGATTGGTCCCTTGAGCAAAAGCTCTGATAAGCTAACTGCTCAAAGTGGCTTCAGATAGCAATGGGAATTACTGTATCACGAAATAAGGGCTCATCAACTAAAATATCTGCTACAGACCTTCAATTATCTGTAATGTGAACAGCAAAAAGAGACTAGATGGTCCTTCCCCCATTTTTTTCATGTTCATACCAGCTGCTGGGGGCTGGGGGAAGCTTTACGTTTTCCGTTTGTGCCCCAATCCTGATGCTTTGCACTATGCAAGGACAGGAGATTTCAGTAAGATAGAAATGTCTCTAGCCACTTACCTTTGAGCTTCTTGAGCTCATCCTTCAGGTCAGGCCCAGCATACATGAATATACTTTCAGATACCGGGTTCTTCTCCGTGAGAGTCTCATTGCTGGTGTTCACGATGGCCGTGCAGTTCAGTAACGCGACATCTCCTTTCCTGAGGAAACAGTTTATTGCAGCCTGAATGTACAACTAAGCAGGATATTCTCCAATCAGTGCTGACAAGCAAGGAAATGCCAACTTACAGGAAAAGCATGAACAGGACTCCAGTGCCCACACAGCATAGTGTACCCTGACGTGCTCACCAAGCCGAATCATCTTTCACCTCTTGCTAATGAAGACAGACTGCATGCAAAATGTCAGCTCCTTAAAGAGTCCCAGCCTCAGCAGTAACTTAGGGATGTTTGTGGAAAAGGCAGTGTTGCAGTTGTATGTAGGGCAGCTCAAGCAGCAAACATGCAAGGCAGCTTGTTAAACTGATAGAGTGTAACACTTCCTAAAACCCACATATTTTCTCTCAGGGATAAGAGGACAGTTCTTGCGTGGCATTACTTCTAAAACATAAACAATTTTTTCAATGTACTTCTTTATTTTTGCAGACAGACTATCCAGGGCACCTTACAGCTGCTGTTCCTCAGACCACCGTGGGTCTGGAATGACGATGCAGCTGGACAAGTTTTCTTTTCTTTTGTTCCCAAATTGTGAACCCTCAGGTTAATCATGTTCATTCTGCTGTCCAGAGATCAGACATGCAGAAGATAAACAAGGCACAGATGCATAAGAGACGATGGACTAGCAGAACTTTGACCTGCTTTTTGTCACAGCAGCAGCCATCAGGGATTTTGGGATCAAAGAGCATAGGAAGGGAAATAAAGATTCTCATGCACTGGGAGAAACTAAACTAATGGTTGAAATTGCACACATTTGCCCAAGCCACAAGAGATGTTTAACTTTTTACTCCTCACTTTCTTTACTCTCTGTTTTACTCCTCTCTTTCTTTACTTATTTGAGTTCAGAAAATCCATCAGCAGTCCCATTTCCTGCATACATTAACCAGAAAGAGGTTCAGGCTGACCCCTGAGTCTGCATCCCTGAGAAATCCGTCTCCCTTCACAGTGATTGAGTTATTTATCTAAGAGCAGGCTCAAGTATGTGAGTTGCAGGAAAGAAACACTGGTGGAGTAAGTACAGCACACTATACTTTATCACTAGATTTTGGAAGAAAGTCATGGAGACAAAACACGGAACGGAGGAAGGAGGGGCAGGAAGGAACAAAAGCAAGCCACAAAAACCACAGGAAAGAAAAAAAAGAAGGGAAAGAAGGGAAAGAAGGGAAAGAAGGGAAAGAAGGGAAAGAAGGGAAAGAAGGGAAAGAAGGGAAAGAAGGGAATACTGATTTAAAACAGAAAAGTGAAAGCAGAATAACACAAGCAAATACAGAAAAAAATACTAGACAGCAAACATATTTTTTTAAAAATAAAAACCTCATATCCAAGTACCCAACTAGGTTTTGATACTAAGCATACAGTATCACGGTAGGAAGTATGGCTGCATCAAGGACTGCCTATGAGCACAACCTATGCTGGAGCAAAATCTCAGACTTTCAAAGTTACAGTGAGCAAAAAAAAAAATTTCTTCCCAATCTGTAATGTTTGATTCAAGAAAAGAGGATTTAGAAGCTTTATTCTATAGCAGAGATCATTACATGAAGATATGGATCCTGCAGTAAATGGAGAAATGATGACTGACAGACAAGAGCCGCATCGAACTTACCACAAATCAAATTTTTCATTGATGTCCTTCCTGCATGGAAAAGGTGATCTAACATCAACTTGAGCTTTTTCAACAGGACTTTGGTGACAATCCAGCTGCTTGGCCTCATAGGCATCACTCCAGCTTGGCAGACTATCAACATCCACAAACTGGGAAGGTGCACCCAAGGGATCCATGGAATGGAAACAACAACTGCCTTCCTCTGCTAACTTGTCACACTCCAATTTTCACTGGAGTTTTCCAGGTGCTTTAAAGGAAGCAAAAAAACAAACAAAAAAATCAAACCAGGTCACCAGCTGTTCAAAAGTAATTGTCCCGTGGAGCCAGACCTTTCACAAGACTGCAATGTAATAACAGCTAGCAGACAACAGAAAAACAGATTTCCTACTCAAACACTCCCTCTTTTGTTACCTGCATGCAATTAGGCCATGCAGATACTCACAGTGAGACAAACCTCTTCCAACAATTCAAGGTGAAAACACCTTCTCTACTAAACTGATCCAACTGACTTGTGATCTTGCATTTTGGAAATAGCAAGAACAAATTCCCAAGTGCAGAGAGGAACTCAGTCTTTCTGAAAGGTGTTATTTCTTTATGTAGACAAAAAGCAAATTGGGAGCAGGGAATGAATAATCTCTTCTTTCAAAGATACTGGTAAATACTGATATGAAAAAGACAGAGCTTCCCAAACCACAATGCCCCTAACCCCCAAACCCCCACACCTTACAAACAAATCAACAAAACCCCTCCCTCTCCCCGAATAATAAAGCCCTTGCACTTCAGTGAATTCTGAGCTGCTGCAAACAAGATTTACTGCCACAAAGTTCTTACAGCCAGGCACTCACGCACAAAAACCCTTCACCCAAATCAGTTTTGCAAGAAAGAGTGAAGTTGTAAATTTGAACGCTGGCCCAGTGAATTTTAAGACTGAACTCTGCCATCTGACTGATTTTGAGATGACACTGGTTGCCAGACGAAGGCTCAAACGTGCCAATACTCACTCTTCAGCTGCCAGCAGGTAACGCTTTGGCTCCTACATTTCCACAGTGACTGCTGAACTGTACTAGTGAATTAACCTAGCGCAAACATACCCACGTAAGGAACTCCAGTTTGCCACATACACACCCACTACTTAACTCCTTTCACAGGTTCATAATTGATAATAATTTAAAAACGATCGCACCCACAAGGGGTAATTGTGAAACGCGACTTACTAAGCACATTCATTAGCCAGAGGAAAACAGCACAGCACAACAAAACAAAACAACCAAGGATCCAAGCTCACACTGAGGAGTAATAAAGGCTGACACTAGGACAAAGATAGCCCTAAGAGCGTCTAAGTAAGATTTTGGCCGGGAGAAAAGGCAATGAGAGAGAAAGGCAAGGCAAGCGCGGCTACACTGGCCCCGGCCAGCAGCTCGCCTACAACAGCATCTTCCCCTGCGGATCAGCCCGACCCAGGGGTCTGGCAGCGAAGCGGGCGAAGCGGGGCGCGCAGACCTCCGGGGTATCCCCGCCATCGCTGCCGGGCCTCCCGCGGCGGAGGCGGCCCCAGGGCTTCTCAGGCTCGGAACGCGGCACAGAGCGCTGCCAGCGCGGGCCGAGGCCCCAGTGCCCGGCACGCAGCGCCGTGCCCGTACCGGGAGGAGAACCTGCTTCTCCCGCCT